>APFE031474172.1:0-15529 GCA_000404065.3 Pinus taeda
TCCTAACCTCTTGACAAGTTTCAGACCTAACATAAGTGCTTCATATTCGGCCATGTTGTTTGTACATTTAAATTTTAGTTTGTAGGTGTGACCCATAGGATTTCATGCTTATAATTTTTACTATCTGGGGGAATGAAATATTTCTTGACTAAAGTATCTAGGTCATCCTTTTTATCCGAAACCTCATGAATTTGGACATTCTGATTTCCTTTTAATACTACAATTTATTTTGGTCCTGCTATTATGCTGCTTGAAGTGTCTTCTTGATTAGTTTCAGCATTGTAAAGTATGAAAGAATCAATATCAGAATGTACTAAATGTATAGGAAAGTTTTGAGGTCTCTCCTAGGTACTCACTATATACTTCATCAGAGTCTCTCTATGCAGCTTCTATGGATGTCCAATGACTTATATGGTAGCATATAACAAGTTCAGCTGCAGAGATCCCTAGAGTTTGGCACCCCAAGATCTAGACAACAACACACCATACTTAGGTGGTATATTAGCAACAACTATGTCCATAAGTATGGTCTTAGCAGGGTACTGCACTAGGGAAACACATAAATATTTTATGAGCCCTAAATACTTAACTTGGCTTGAATCAAAGGAAAATAGATCCTTGTAAGGCCTAGTGATATCCAAGTTGAGCTTCTCCATTACAGACTTAGGCATAAGATTATGTGAAGCCACAAGTAAAGCATGGAATTATGTAGGATTTTATCATGGATGTTAAGGCTAAGGTACAAGGGTGGCATCCCTCCTTCCACTGGCTTTCCATTAACATCTGGTCCAAAAATTAACTTAGGTTGGTCATCAAATAGATTCACAGAGTCTTCATTTTCAACGAAGTTTAGAGATTTAGTAATTTGAGATCTGTAAATTTCATGTTTAACCAATTCTTTCATAGGCATTGAGATTTTGAGTTTAGCCACCTCTGCTCCCAAATTGAAAGGTAGAGGGGATTTTTCTATTTGAACATTTGAAATCTTAGGACCAGGGTTCTAAGTAGTCTTTTCTTCTCTCTCAATGTTTACAGTTTCTTTATTTGGATTTTCTAAGGTGATTTTTGGAGGCTATTCCACTGCTCCCTTGAGGGGGACTAAAGTAGAAGTATGTTCATTAGAAGGTTGGTGATTAGTTACATCATCAATGGTGGGACTGGGAGGGTTTTGATGTGGTCTAGAAAGGATTTGTAAGGTTTTTGTAACTTGAGGATTTCGATTGGAAGTTTTTACTTTCTTAGGTTGGTTGGATATTGCTTTTTTATTTTGATCAGGAACATTGGTGTTCTTTTTGCTTCTCAAATTGTACTATGTACTTCGAAAATAGCATAGTCATACCCTTTCTTATAGTCGAAATATTCTCCAGTTTGAGTCTGTAACTGTTGAAGCATATATAGTTCTTAATCATCCTGGGTTAGAAAAATAGTTTCTTCATCATCTAAGCCCATAAGGTTGATTTGGATGTCTATCTCAGGGTCTTCTTGGTGGGAAGTTTCAACATACTTTTCTCGGAAAGGTGGCCTAATTTTCTGATTAGGCCCACTTTTACCAGTGTTTTGGTTCTGGTTTTTCCTAAAGTTTGGATTCCTTACTAGGTTAGCCTGTTGGTTATCCTAGTGAGGTTTCTTTCCAATGACTTCTATTCTATCCATCAACATTTCCATTCCTTTAGCCAAAGCATCCATTTTCTAATCAAAGTGTGAAGTTTCATCATTCAAAGGTGTTATTCTCTCGTTTCTAACCCTAGCACTTTAGGATAGTATATTAGCTTCTACACTAATTGATACACTTTTCATATCTTCAAGTGTAGGGGGATTCCTTTCTCTAAGTTGAAAAGCCATATTTGTGTCAAATATGTCTAGAAACTTAACCAGGGCCACGCCAGGTGGAGGCCTCAGGTCATGTGGGATCGCATTATGTACATTGTTGAACCTGGTGCAATAGTCCTGAACAGTTTCATTTGGTCCCCTTTTAAGGTTTTTATATTTAGATAAAATTTTAAGGGGCTTCTTTTTCTTCTCCCACCGATTTAAGAATTGTTGGTAAAGAACTTCTGAACTATCTATGCTTTAAGGGTCAAAGATCTGAACCATGTTCTCACTTCACCAACTATATTTTGGACAAAGATTCTCATTTGGACATCTCCTATGTCAATTTCATGCAGTTCGAAATAATCTGTCATTTTCTTAGTGCATTGTTGTGTTGTGTAAGTTCTAGTGCCATTGAATAAGGTAATTTTACTCTAATAATCTGCTGGTAAGGCACCTTGAGGAGCAGGCATCACAAGGGTAGCATATCTAAGTGCCATAGCTCTAAGTTAGACAGGATTGAGAACAAGAGTTGGGCTAACTAGAGGATTTGGGAAAAAAATGGGAGTTAGGTTAACAGGGGTAATGGGTGTTTGAAGGGTAGTGATGGGCTGATGGGGAAGGGAAGGTATGAATGGAGATGAGGAGTGATCTTCAAAGGTGTGGGGAAACGATGGTGAGCTAAAATACGTTGAAGTTGTTTCAGAAAGTTCAGGAAGTCTATCATTGGTAAGGGATGAATGAGGGGAGTTTAGAAGGTACTAATCAATTGGCAAATTGGCTCATTGGACTTCAAATTCTCTCTTGAATTCTGGATCTAGATTTGTTTTCACAAGTTTAGTCTCAGACTTAGTTCTAAATAGAGAAAGGTCAAAATACTCGTCAAAAGTGATGTCTTCAATGAATAACCACTCAGCGAGGCAGGAATAGGATCTAAAAAGAGGTCTAGGGCTTACTGAACTTTCTTATCTTCTGATCATTCTTGGAATAAGATTGGTATTTTCAAATACGGTGGGGGGGGATTTGGATCAGGGTTGGCCCTAGCATAGTGAGTTCTCCCTAAAGCTAGATTTCGATATGTTTATGATTATTTCACTTTTTTATGAAATTTTTCGAAATAGCTTCTAATAACCCTTTAAGATGCTTAGAAAATAAAAATTTGAATTTCTCAAAGGTTTATTAAGACTGAGGGTTTTGAATCACCAGTATGGTCGCCACTATGTTATCACTCAGATTTTTTCCTTAGAAGTTATCAAAGAAGGAATAGTCTGAGCTAAGCACAAACCTAATCTTTTAGACTCAGGTTCTATCCAACCTAAGTCCAAAGAGGGCTCTCTATTTATAATATAACTTTTCTTTGAATAAGATTTCAGGCTAGCTCCTAATGTTCAGGATTGTTTTGTTTCGATTCGGTGGTGGAATTAAGAAAATATATGGGAAATGGAGTATTTAAGAAACTGGGCTATGGAGTCAATCGAGAAATTCTTAACTAGATTTGATTTATCACTAAGGTAAGATTCCGCAGGGAAGGCTAGAACAATAAAAGAAAATATGCAGGTTTAAATGGATGAGAAGTCCTAACTAGGGGCAAGGGCAATGAAGAATCCCTAACCAAGATTAAGATGAAGAAAGGAAAGGTGGCCAGTAGCAAAGGGAAATGAAGAATCCTTTACTATGGACCAAAGGGGAGGGGGGTAAACAATAGATGTAAGGGAGCAACTAAGAATTCCCAGACCAAGGTAGTTTAGTAGAAAACATAAAGAAAGAAAACAGTTAAAACAAAGAGCACTTAAGCTTATTCTGATGATACCATTCCTTGTTTTCTTTTAAGATTTATAAGAAACACATGTGAATATTTCATAACATAAAGAGAAAATGATATCTAAACATGAAAATATGATACTAATTTGTTCCAATTGTGCACTAGAATCCAGTGAAATGTCTTCAGCTTTATTTCATTTCCAGTAGAACCAGTACAGTCTTGAGTACAATAGTTCCTTGGATAAAAAATAAAGTGTCTACAGAAATGTATTTTAATCCACCCCAATTACTTCAATTTGTTAAGTATTTATACAAAATATCTCATAACCATATGACAATTATTCTAGGAAACATAAAATATCTTCAACACGATGATAGAGACAAATGGAGAATTGTTTTCTTGTTGTCCCTCTTATTGTGACTGTGCTAGCTATTGTAACTCAGATTAGGCTCTTGCAGTTGCTTTGTAGTTATGTGCTGGAATTATTTTTTATCTTTTACCTACTGATAATATTTACTTGTTCTGATTTGATCTTGTTCTACGTATTTTACCTTACAACCATTTTTACCATATAGATTTACTATAATATCTTATAGTAAATCAGTCAAGTTTTCCCACCATTCATTGTCAGGTAATTTCATCCTTATCATTTTTCTGTAAACTTCATCAGCTTCTATGTACTTGGAAAAATTTGGTTTTCTTGTGAACAAGTGCTTAACTTCATGTTCTATGTAGAAAAGATTCTCAAGGTCATCATAAAGCACCTTTCCAGCCGGCAAAGATTTCACCTCTGAAGTACTAGCTTAGCTTTTGGATAGTTTGTTTAACTTTTCAATATAATCTTCCCGGGTCATCAGTTTGTCGTGTATTACCATAGGACTGGGAAGTCATTTTTCTTTTAAGATGCCATATTTCATAATGAAGCTATCAATGTCTGCTTCAATGCTCTGACATCTTTCCTCCATATTTATCATTAAGTTCCTTTCGGTGAGAACCTTTTTGATTTCTATGATTTTTGGAGTTCTATCTTCTATCTCCATTTCAACAAGCTGATATCTATTTTTTTTGTTCAAAAAGGTGATCAACTGATTGGCTTCTTCGGGTTTATTTCCCAATTCTTCCACTGTCTTGTGGATCGCTTTTGTAGCTGCTTTAACCAATTCAGTTTGTTAAAAAGTAATTTGAATGGAAGACCAAACCTCATTGATGGAATCAATGATGTTGGCCCAAAGGATTTCTTTCATTTCTCCCAATGGTTCTTGCAGTGTTAAATCCTTCTCAAGGGCTTTTATCCTTTCTGACATCCTTAGCTTCCCCTGAGTTTCTTCCTTCTGCTGTATTTGTGCAAGTTTACAATTAATCTCTAAACTTGTCACTTGCTCTCTAAGTTTCTTGAGCTCAATGGCCTGGATACTCATTTCTTCCATGGCCTTGATCAATTCTATAGTTTTCTCTTTTGGTGTCTCTGTGCTTGATGTACATGTACATGCCGGAGTACTTGTTACTGGCAAAGTAGTTGCTGGTGGAATTGTTGGTGCTCATGGAGCAGCCAAGGTGGAGGGCACTCCTGTGGAAACAATAAGTATTACAGTTTTAGGAGTGGTTGCTAATTCACTCTGCTTTGACTGTATCAAATTATCTAAATCTTTTTTCAATTTCCTTTAATTAGTCATTCAACTTAAGGAATAGGTCCATAATCTCTTCCTCCTTCTGTGTTTCCAAAACTTTAGCTTTTGAGGATGATGAAGACGAGGAATTTTTGGTTGCTTCTTCAGTGCACCTATGTCATAATTTTTCTTTTTTATAAGCTTCTCTGCTGCTTTCACATCCTTGGGATCATGTCCCAGCTCTATGACCAAGTCCTCCAAGGACTTTATTCTGGTGTCTTTGGCCTATGAAGAGGCCTCTTCCAACTAGAATTGTGCTGAGATGTTATTAAGTGAATTATGAAGTTGGTGGACTGCTATTGCCTTGTTGGTCAAGGTGGAATAGACCATTTCCCCAGTTTTATTATGTAACTCTATTTGTTCAATAGCATGGATATCCTTTGCCAATACTTCAAAATCAGTTTTTAGGTAATCTTCCATTTATTTATGTTCCTGTATGGTTGGCTTGAGAAAAATCATATGTATCTTACCTTCTTTTATATCAAATGCTGACATTAGCCTTGTTTGGTTTGTTGGAGCCATCTTCAGATAATGTGCATAGCTTTGCAACTTTAACATTTCATTCCTTGCTTTGATTTCATTGTATTTTTCCTTGATATCTAGGCTCTATCCAGTGGAAGCCCTGAAGTAGGATACTTCCACACTCTATTTCCTTTCCAACATTTGTGCATGTGAGCTGGAAGGTTCTTGTTTCCCACCTGAAGGAGTGGTATGCCTGCTTTCTGTCCTCTTTGTCACTGAAGTTCCTATTGTCTCCTCAGTATATTCTTTCTCTGCAAATGGATTTAACCTCTACCTCTTAGCATAGGTTTGGATGATAGACCTACTGGAAGGAGTGGCCTCATCTCTGTCCCTTTTGAAGTTACTCTCCTCATTTAAAGGGCTCTGCAGAATATGAGGATTGCTCATGATTTGTTCAGGTTGAGAAAGTTCCTCTGAAATTTTAGGCTATTCAAATTATTCTGGTTGTTCTAAAAGTTTTGGTTGCTTTGATGACCCTACTTGATCTGAAGACTCTGGTTGCCCTGATGGTCTTGCCTTTGTTGTCTTCCCACTATGTCCATAGGATTGCCTCTGATATTGAGACTCTCCTGGCACCTGTACAAAGGAATTTTCATTAAGTCTTCTGTTTAAATCTATCAATACATTGTCAACAACAACCTCTATGTTATCTCAATCTATCAAAGTCCCTTCCACCCATTCAGATTAATTGGCATATTGTTCTATTTCAAGGATTCTATGGTGGATTTAAGGAGATAGTTTATTATTTTATCTCCTATTACAAATGAAGCTTAAGGGCTCATAGGTCCACATGAGACTCTCTTTTAGTTTCAACCTTTGGAGGATTTCTTCTGGCTCCTTTCCTGCTTCCCTACTATTACAAATTAATGGGCCCACCTGATCCTTTATCTTGAGTTGGGCTTTCTTCTTGGTTTTTACAAAGTGCACCTCATTTGAACTAATCATTTGCTTGTAGTACTCCAGAGCAAAAAATCTCATCAGGAGGTATTTAGGTTATTTGCAAGGTGTCAACTCACATCCATAGATTGAGATTTCAATGTGGTTTTGGTACAAGTACCTATCCCCCACTTTGTACTGCTTTGACAACTGTAGGACCCTCCTGATGTCTACACTAATTTTGGGTGTAGGGCTTCCTAGTACCATGGTTGTTACAGGGAAAACAAAGAGGTCTATAAAATCTCTATAGGAGTATTGAGAATCAAATTGATGAATCAAAGAAGTCCAGAAGATTACTAATCTAAGGTTGCCTCTAGTATCCATCTTTTGGAAGGCAATTGGAAATCTATCAGTGTGGTAATACAAGAATAAATGATACAGAACAAACTATTCCAGGGCTCTTACTACCTTTTGGATAGGATCATAGTTCATGTGGCAGTAATGTATTGTCTTTGTGAAGATTTGAACTCTAGGGAACTGGTATTTGGGTAAACCTTATTCCCACAATGAAATTCAGTCTTCATGGTTCAAGTATTGGTCTATATATTTGCAAAAACGTTTCAGAGGGGATATGGAGACAGAGGTGTCTTTAATATGGACATCTTCCTCTGCAAGAAGGAGGTGGTCTAAATCCCTATGAGGAGTCATAATTGGCATGATATTTAGTGTAATTGGGGCATCCATCCTTGGTTCTTGTGGATTCAAGGACGAGGGAAAAGGGTTTCAGGGAAATTGGGAAAAATTGGTCTATTATGAAATATTTCAGGACTACCAAGTAGCTTAATTTACTAAATTACTTAGTTTTTAAAGCAATTTAGTTCAGGTTCGGCAAGAGAGTAGGGTTTCTCGGTGGAAATGGGGTAAATACTTGGTTTCAGTTGTTTTAATGGAGTAATTGTGTTGTGCACTATTGGTAGGAAGCAAATGGGTCTACAATGTGATCTGGAGTTCAGCAACTGTGGAAAGATGACGGTTGGTAGCAGGTTGACAATTGAACATACTCTGTGCTTTGCATGGGAATCAAATGTTCTTTTCATGATAAAAAATGGAAAAACTATAATGTTTTTTTGTTTTATGTGTAATTTCTATGATATTGTTGGGTATGTTGTTAAAATGACAGTTGGTGCCAATGAGGGATGTGATCTTTTGGCGTGTAGCGAAAGTGATAAGCAGAGGCAGTAAGTGAAATCCATTGCACCACTTTTTGGGATAAGTGGTTTTGGGGGGAGGCTGCCTGATACCATTCATCAAGCGCTACGTAGTGGAGAGGTAAACAATGAAACCACTCACATTGAGCGGGTAAAGGTCAGCTTTCGGAGGCCGCCCAATATGAGCGTCGACCATTGGATCTGAAGGGGTCATATTGCATAGTGGTCAGGGTGTGATTTGATCGGAGGTTTAATGGAGGGACCTAATGGGGTTTTAATGAGTAGAAGGTTAATTAAATGTGGATTAGTGAGGCTTAATGACGCCGAGGTTGATTTGATTGGTAGGGATAGATATAATTAATCATTGATTGATTAATTACTCTCTTTACTTTGGCGGAGGGTTATGGCTCTCAATTAGTCATAATCGACTAATTAATCCATTTAATTAATTTAATAATATGGTCTATATTTCAAACCTCAGGTCGGGATATTTATCATATGGGATTTAAATAAAATATATGGGGAAGGGTTTTTTATTTCGGGGAGTTAAATAAATATAATGGAAATTAAAAGTTAATATCACATGAAAGCGGAAAAGTGGGTTTTTGTGCTAAGTATAATGTGTTTAACATTTATTTACATATTCGCAACCTACACATTATAACTTAGGCTAAATTCTTTTTGTGGGTTTTTCGTGGAAAAAGGGGTTTTATGAAGGGTTAATTATTTTCCTTACGCAAATGGTTATTTCACCTTAGGAAAGGGGATTTTTTAGATGAAATGAATGAATTATGGAAGGGGATGAATGCTGGTGAGGGGTTTCAGTACTTAGACCTTATAAGTTATCGGTCCAAGGGTCTGGTCCCTCCAGAAGTCAGAGAAATTCTCTAAGATTCTTTAACTTAGGTTTTAGGTACTTTTGTCTTTACTTATGGGAAATTAGTGAAATTAAAGGTAAGATGAATGGGAAAATTAATCACTTAAATTTGTAAACATTCCATTATCATCCATACTTCTAGAAACTTGATGATGAAAGTAAATGACATGATTTTATCCAATCAATCACCATAATTCTTCAACCATACAACTACTTACCCGCCTACTTATGCTACAATTTTTTCTACTCTTTGTTAGGGTGCACTTAAGCTGGAAAACCCTCATCAAAAAATTTTTCTTTTCTTTTATAAAAGAAATCTATCTAAATATATCCTTATTACATCCAAGGGCTTAGATTAAATTGTTGAGCTCCTTTTATTTCCTCTACCTATCTACTTATCTGCCAAGATTAAATAGTTTGGTCAGATTTTATTCTCTATCTCTAAGCATGAAATTCAAAACATGGAATAACCAAGATTAAACTGTTTGGTTACCATGGATTGTGGCATAAATAACAAGTTGCACACAATAATTATCATGCAAAAAGTAAATATTAGTGGCATTTGGACTTGCACACTTTCATGGTCTTTTTGTTTTTCATTGGGGTTCATTTTACCACTTTTTTGACCTGTTTTCATTCTTTTTGTCCTTTGATTTTTCTTTTAGGACATACCCTCTTTACATTTATTTTTATTTTTTTTATTTTTTGAACATGGAAAACATTTTCAAAAATAAAAGGTATGTACATATTACAGTTTTGATCTCATTCATTCAAAATTATGATGCCTATTGGTATAGGAACATAACACACGGTGCAGGAAAATAGGAATCCACGATTGACAAAAGAGGAGTGGTTATATTGCTACTTTTACACAGAGATCCATGAAATCTTCTTTGCATATTTCCCTACTAAGTTGTACGAGTGGATCGTGAAGCTAGCAGATGGCGAAGGAAGGTGGAAACTCAACAATCCTATTGTGTGGACCCTAGAGGTTATGCATAGATTAGAGGCATCGAAAGAAAAGATCATGCACGTTGTTGATCACTGGCTCGATCAAATTATAGGAGGATTCATTACTGAGTTCACGGTAGACACTTCAGCCAGATATATCGAGCCGGAGCAATGCTTTCTCAAAGGACCATGAGGTAAGTATGTAAATTATCTGAATAGTTGGATTAAAATGTTATTGTGTGAAAAGAGGGTTATGCAATTACCTTGATGTCTAGAGCTACGTGAATTGGAGAATAGACCTTTAGTTTCACCTCCATCAGGGGATGAGCAAGAGCTTGCAAAGGTCTTGTTGCAAAGTGCAATCCATTTGATAAGGTAGAGAATTCTGTGCATACCACCCCCACCCACACTGCCACTAGTTTCACCACCTTCACCTCCATATTCACCCAAACCACCTTCTTCACCACCACGAGTCAATATGGAAAGTGTGATAAAGTTACTTGTGTTCAAGGGAGTAGGAAATGAAGATCTGGACCAATTTTTGTTCATGATAAGAGCCGTATGGGAAGCACAGGTATTTACATATGATAATGTAAAGAAAGCAACACTGATCAGCACTCTATAGGATCACGCACTGACTTGGTATATTAAGAATTATAATGACAATCCGAATGCGGGAATCACAGATATCCAAATTGCGCTAAATAGAGAATTTAGCAGGCTGAAGTTGATAGTGGAGTTGACCATTGGATTCAAAGAGATCACAATTCTACCAGGTGAGACTCCTTGGTAGTTGGATAAGAGACTGAACTGTATGATTCACAAAGCTAATATGACTTTGACGGATGTACAACACTGTGAATATTTTGTAGCATCACTAACAACAAATTTGAGGAATGCACTGTCCCAACAGAGGTTAACGACTCATGCAAATTCCTTGGAGATCGTGAAGAGGCTGCATGAAACCTTGATGTAGGATCCTAACTTGGGAGTTCAGCAGATACACACACAGTTGAAAAACTTATGCCTTGAGATGCAGAGCCTAAAACATGATAGGACAACCCGACCAAAAGTCAGCGAAGACGTGTGGTGCGTAAAATGAAAGGGTCAAGATCATGATAAGGACCACTTCCCTATGTTCATGAATTACCTTGTGGAAGGAGGACCAATGTCATTAAGGCCGGAAGTGCAAGAAGGACCTAGTGCGACACCTTCTTTGTGGTGTGCGATCTATCAAATAGGAGGAAGGCATGCTACAGACAACTGCTATTTGTTACAAAAGTACACATAGAATTGAAAACAGTTGTTCTGTAATTTTTTTAGATTTTTTGGGCACGATGAACGCAGTTGTAGAAGCTATGAGTTGATGATGGATATAACTCCCACCTATGGAGTTTAGGTTGAAACATGGCCCCTAGATTGGAATACAGGAGTGGCATGAATCAAATTTGAAGGGTGCAGATGAGGTCAAGGTGGAAGAGAACCTAGACAAGGTCGCAGACAGTTGATATGCTATAATTGCGGAGGGCCATGACATTATTCCCATGATCGTATTAATCCAAGACATCCATCATGTCTGTATTGTATGTTGTTTGATCATGAGACAAAGGATTGTCCTACACTAATAGCTAGGATATGCAACAAGGGAGCGCTACTACCTCCCTCGACTCAGAACCTACAGACGATGAGGTTTGAGTCGTGCGAGGAAGATCAAAATGTGAACATTATGCTTCGAAGTGGAATCGCGATAGGATATGATAAAGGAAAATATCTCGAAGATAGTACTTGGGTTTGCAAGGCTTTGATGAAATAAGTGGAGTTTGATTTGGAGCATGCTAAGGAAACCTTTATGGAAACTAAGAAGAGCTTCATTGATGCCTCCAATTCAAAAAGAAAAGATAGAATGAAGTCAGAAATGGACCCATCTATTCTTACGATATTCCTGGAAGCATCCATGAAGCTGCTGCGTGACAGTGAGATTGTAAAAGGATTGCAGGAACTCATTAATAGATGCACTGCCACCATGCTAGGATAACCATGCGTAGTCTAAAAGACTGGAAAGCATAAGAGTAAGATAGGGAGAGAAATGAGGCTAACCGAACAAACTGGAGAATATGAGATGCACCAAGTAATTCTGGATTTAGGATCAGATGTGAACGTTATGTCGAAGCAGACATGGGAGTGCATGGGGAGGCTTACGTTGTAATTGTCTCCTATCCAGCTACAAATGGTGAACCAGCAAAAGATAATACCTATGTGGATATTGCAGAGAATCATCGTGGATATTGAGGGAGCAAGTGCAGTAACAAACTTTGAAGTGATAGAGATTGTTGATGACAACAATCACTACCCCATGCTCATAGGAATTGATTGGGCCACTAACATGAACAAGGTGATTAATTTGAAGAATCACAAGATGATTTTTGAGAAGAAATCTCTACGTGTAGTTATACCCTTAGGCCCCGTTGAGGGATAGTGTTACATAGAAATGGTCCACGACTATGAAAGTGACAATGATTTGGACTACATCTACAAAATAACTGTGCAAGAGAAATATTGGGTAAATCCCACCGTGAATCGACAGATCTCATGGGAGCACGAAAGCTCCTGTACTTTAGATTCAGATGAGAAGATAGAATGATGGCAGAACTAGTTACATGAGGTTACCATGCTTAATTGTAACATGATGACAATTTCACTACACTGTGTATCGATAGAAGTGAGAGATCTACGTAAGTATGATGGTTTGAGGTAGATTCTTTCTTGGACAGATTCGAAAGAGAGGTGTCAGAAAAGCAACGTTTCCAGACCTTGAATTGATTACTGCTTTCTATGCCCATGAGGTGGGCGGGTACGTAGAGAGGAAGCTTTGAGGACTGGTGTGAATGTAGAAGAATGATACACACACAGTTTGGGAAGCCCAAAGTGCAAGTGACAGATAAATGCAATAGGCAGGATAAACTGCATGCACATCTAGCCAGGTTGATGCTGACCTATTGAAAAGAACCTACACAGATGCACATCAAATTTGCATTGGGAAATACAGTCAATAAGCATGTGTTGGGCGGGGAGGAATGTGCAAATGGTCCCTCAAGTTGGAACGAAAAAATTTGGAGAGAATGCTCGCGTATAAGGTTATCCACACGGAAACATTTAATCAAGTGTGTGAAGAACCAAAAAAGGTGTGTAATGCGCAATGAAGTGATTGGGACCTGCGCGTACCAACAGTCATATGGGCTTATAAGACAATGTGCAAGAAATTGATAGAATAGATGCCTTCTAGGCTGACCTATGGAGCAAACATCGTAATGCCAATGGAATATATTGTGCCTAGTATGCACATAGCAGCACTCATAGGTATGATGGACTATAAAGACCTGGAGGAAAGACTCGTGTAGTTTGAGGAACTCAAGGAAGAAGGATTTCTAGCTTGATTTCACCAACAAGTACAAAATTAGTGTGAAAAGTCCTGCCACGATTGACATATTAAGTTGCACACCTTCAAGGTGAATGATTTGGTGTTACTGTATGATAGTAAGTTTGATAAATTCTCGGGAAAATTCAGAATGCATTGGCTATTATTGTATGTTATTAAGGAGGTCATAGATAGAGAAGCGATGCAGTTGGTAAAATGTGTGGTGTTGTTAGTAATGTTAAATGGTGAACCTTTCCTAGGAAGAGTGAATGGTAGTTTGTTGAAGCCATACATCAGTGGCCCAGCTATCTGATTAGCCCACCAAAGTATAGTCTTAGTGCTCCAGGTAGCTGAAAGGATGCGCGGAACAATAAACTGATGTAGGGAATGCAGGAGCAGATACAAGGAAGTAGAAGGAAGTAGTTATAAGGAGAGTTTCAGCGTAAATCGCATAAGAAAGACTTTTGTCGACGCGTTTCGAACCAACCAATGTGGTTCATCGTCAGGACAAGATGAAGAAACAGATCCAGATCAGCGTGTTAAATAGTCCAAGCAGAGACTCCAACGGCTACAACAATCTAACGGCTACTTTTCCACACAAACACCCCAGTCAAACTTCCTCTCACTAATTTAATATATTAAAATACTATTATATTCATTTATTTAAAATGTTACCCCATTATATATAAAAATATATGTCAATATTTATTAAATTATTAATTCATTAAATCTATGTATATTTATAATTTAATTATTATACCTAATTTACTAAATACCCTATTTTTGGTATTGTTATCATAATTGTAATTTATTTATAATTAATTTTGTAGAAAAAGGTTAAGGTAGGTCAATTAAAATCAATTTATTAATTTGTTAAAATAGTAATGCCTTATATACAAGTTAATAATAATATATATAATTAATAATATTGAAAATATAAATAATTAATTTATTAATATATTTAAAACAATTCTAAATTAAATTGCTAGGATAAGGTTATACGTATTAATTTTATAGAAAAGGTTAAATTAGGTCAAAAAATTATATTTATTAATTTATAATAATGTACTATATATAAATTAATTATTAATATTATATGTATAAAATAATAATATGTATAATTAATAATAATAATATTAAATATAAGTAATTAAATAATTTATTAGAATATTTAAATTAATATATATAAGTCCTAAACTAAACATACTATGATGTGGTTATATTAATATATTATATATGGGACTATATTAATAGTACTATATGCTTATAATTATAATGTTGGGTGTAGATATTTATTAATTGGTAATTAGTAATAAAACCTATAAAAGGGTGTTAATTGAAATGTCATTCGATTTAATATTGTTATTAATAATTTACGAATAAATCTCGCTCAATTTTAATAAATTCTACATACAAATGAGATAAAGCACAGGAAGAGGTTAAAAAGAGACCGGAAGACTCGAAGAACAAGGGAAGAACACAATGCTGTCAGCGATAAGCGATACCAGACTCACACGGACAAAACCAAGCCCACCCAAAGAAAGCACTTCAGAAGAACAGAGGGGGGGAGGAAGAAACCCTAAGACGACAACGCAGGAATCCAACTTCTACTTACCTTCCACCCATCATCTCTGTTGAGATTGATGGGTCTTCGCTCAATTTCAATAGCTTCCCTTAACTTGCGATGATGAAACCGATCTACCCTGGCAATGACTTCAGCCTCTTCTATGCAGACATGATGCTTAGTTTTATCCACATGCTCTGCTAGAGCTGAGGACTTTATTCTACCATGCCTCAGGTCCGCTGCATGTTCACAGATTCTCTGCTGGATGGAGCGCCCTGTTTCCCCTATATAAGGGGTCCCACATGAGCAAGGAATCAAATAGACACCTTTCATGTCTTTGGGGTCGATCGGATCCTTTACAGACCTCAAGGAGTTACGAATGGTTCTGAGCGGCCTGAAGGTTGAGGGGATATCGAACCTTCTAAGGATCCGAGCAATCCGATCCGTGGTCCCTTGGATATAAGGAAGATGGACACCTGGATGGCGTTCCTTAGGCTCTTTTTTCCTAAACGCATTTTTGGAGGCTGCAAGGAAAGCCTTCCGACCAAGGTGCCTGCTATATCCGTTTTCCACAAAGACATCAAGGAGGTGGTTTCTCTCCCTATCCAGGTTTTCTTTATCCGAAATTCTGAGGGCACGCGTAACCAAGGTGTTGAGAACACCCATCTTCTGAGCAGGGAAATGATGGGAATCAGCGTGAAGATACTGCTCAGTGTGTGTCTTCTTGCGGAACACTGCGTGGGAGAGAGAGTCGTCCAACCTCTTTGGGTGGGCTTGGTTTTGTCCGTGTGAGTCTGGTATCGCTTATCGCTGACAGCATTGTGTTCTTCCCTTGTTCTTCGAGTCTTCCGGTCTCTTTTTAACCTCTTCCTGTGCTT
>APFE031474189.1:1261-29012 GCA_000404065.3 Pinus taeda
TCCAACAATTTGATCAAGATGATGTAGCCTGGAAGCCAACTTTAATGCCGACTGAAAAGGAAGTTGAAGATGTGAATATCAGAATAGTAGAAAATCCAAAGATCGTGAAGTTGTCAAAAGCATTGCCTCCTCAGGGAAAGACAAAGTACATTAGTTTATTGTCTTCATTTACTGATGTATTTGCATGGGACTATTTAGATTTGAAGGAGTACAATAAAAGTATAATTTAGCACATCATTCCAATCAAGCCAAACTAGAAGGCATTTCGACAAAAGTTAAGAAGGATCAATCCTAAGTTGCTGCCATCAATAGAGAAGGAGGTGAATTGATTATATAAGGCTGGTATAATCGTTCCAATAAGAGTTTTTGAATGGATTTCCAATTTTGTGCCCGTGCGGAAGAAGACAAGTGAGATTAGATTATGCCTTGATTTTAGAAATCTAAATAAAGTGTCTATGAAAGATAATTATCCATTGTCAAAGATGGACCACATACTCCAAAGAGTGTTTGGGGCATCTCGTATGTCGCTGCTCAATGGGTATTCTAGCTATAACCAAATTTCGGTCCATGAGGATGATAGAGACAAAACAACATTCACCACTCCATGGGGAACTTTCCATTATGCCAAGTTGCCATTTGATTTAAAGAATGCTAGTGCAACTTTTTAGCGGGCTATGGATATCACCTTTGCAAATGAGAAAGATGTATTTTTAGTAGTTTATCTTGGTGATTTGATAGTTTTTTCCAATTCAGATGAGGAGCATCTTTATCATTTGAAGATTTTTTTTCAACAGTGTAGAAAGTATGGCATATCTCTTAATCCCAAAAAGAGCTTATTTGTCATGGACGAAGGGAAGCTTCTCGGTCACATCATATCCAAGGAAGGAATCCACATCGATCCTGCTCGAGTGGAAGTTATTTAGAAAATTTATTTTACTCGTGGTAAAAAGAAGATCCAAGCACTCAACTGTAAGATGAACTTCTTGCGTCGTTTTGTGCCAAATCTAGTTGAAAATTTGAGGGAAATCACAAACATGTTGAAGAAAGATAGTGTGGTAAAATGGACCGAAAAAGCCATCAAGTCTTTCAATTTGGTAAAGTTAGCTCTTTCTTCAACTCCAATTTTGATCAGCCTAGATTATTCCCAAGATTTCATTTTATTTTCATTCGCTTCAGAGCATACTATGGCAGTGGTCTTAATGTAGAAAAGAGACTAGCTTGAGAAGCCAATCGCCTTTTTCAGCAGAACAATAAGAGATGCAGCCTTAAAGTATAACATTATTGAAAAGCAAGCTCTTGCCTTGGTGAAAGATTTGAAATATTTTTGAGTACATATTATGCATTCTCATATTCTTGCTTATGTCCCTAATGCAGCCATCAAAAATGTTTTGGTACAGACAGATCTGGAAGGGAGACGAGGCAAATGGATCACAACTTTGTTAGAATAGACTTGGAGATAAAGCCAACAAATCTCATCAAAGGGCAGAGTATAAAAAAACTGATGGCGGAGTCTAATTTGCATGCATTGGACATAGACTTGATTGTTGCTATGTTCGAAGAACATGAAGACAACTCACTTGTTTAGGTATCTGAATTTTTTATCCATTCTCCTTGGTATTCAGATGTTGTGTATGTACTCCAACACCTTTCACCGCCACTGGGGATGGCTAGAAACAAAATTAGAACTCTGAAATTAAGCGTTGTCAAATTTTGTATTATGAATAATGCATTGTATTGGAAAGATCCTGGAGGTATGTTGCTGAATTGTTTGGTTGAGGAGGAAGCAAAACAGGTCATGGATGATTATCACAAGGGAGATTGTGGAGGTCACCTATTTTGGAAAACAACGACAAATAAAATTTTGAGAGCAGGGCACTATTGGCCTACTCTCTTTGTTGATGTTTATAAAACTATTACAAGCTATCACAAATGTCAAATTTTTCAGGGAAGGAGAAAATTATAGCCACTACCTCTCAAGCTGGTTGAAGTAAGGGCTCTGTTTCAGAAGTGGGGCCTAGATTTTATTGGAGAGATCCACCCAACATCTTTAGCTCAACATAGGTGGATCTTAACAGCAACAAATTATTTTACAAAATGGATTGAGGCAATCCCCTCTCGGCAGGCCACATATGCGATAATAATTTAGTTTCTTGAAAATAACATTTTGTCACGTTTTGGTTGTCCTAACAAGCTGATTACAGATAATGCAGCAGCTTTCAAATTTAAAAAGATAATTGATTTTTGTAATAAATATCAAATTACCTTGGGGCATTCTACTGCATACTACCCGCAAGGTAATAGATTGGTGGAATCTTCAAATAAATCATTGGTTAACATCATCAAAAAGCTACTAGAAGCAAACAAAAAGAGCTGGCACAAGAAGCTAGTTAATGCACTATGGGTGGATAGAGTAAGTCAGAAGAAATCAATTGGCAGGTCTCCGTTCGAACTAGTATATGGTGTCGACACGATGTTCCCAACATCTCTCATAGTCCCAATGGTAAAACTTCTGCCGAAAGCTGGTAGCGAGGAGGATCATTTTCAGTGAAGGATAAACCAAATGATCCATTTACAGCAGATGAGAGAGGAGGTTTTCCAGAATACCTTCAGGCTGCAAGAGAGAATCAAGAAAATCTATGATCAGAAGGCAAAGGCAGATAAGTTTCAGATTGAAGACATAGTGCTCAAGTGGAATGCTAGAAACAAGGACAAAGGCAAGCACGGAAAGTTCGAGAATATATGGAAGGGACCATATAGAATTGCTGTATATCAAGGTCGAAATGCTTTTCTCCTCAAAGAAATGAACGGGGAAGATTTTCGAGGAGGGCTGCTCAATGGTCAACTGCTGAAATAGTATTATCTTTGAGAAATTTTCTGTTGTCATAATTTGCCACTGTACATACCATTTTATTTCTTTCATTGCAAGTGTGTACTATCATCATTCATTTAGTTTGGGGCCTGAAGTGAAGGCTATAAAGCTAAAGGTCTGATGTCAGTTTTTGATTACTTGGTGTGGATTGTTTAAGTCAGTTTTCAGTCTTGTAGTTAAGTTAGTTTTGAGTCGAGATATTGGTTTCATGTTTGCTGAAGTTATTGACTCCATTTAGCCCAATGGAAGAGGCACTATCTGCTTTCCAGAGATCTGTAGTTCTTGGCACCTCCCAAGAGCTACCATCCACATTAGAGCCAATGTTAGTGTCAGTATCTTCATCCCTCCATCAGTGATCAAATTCTCTTTTTGCATGCAGTTTAGATGTCTCATCCAATCAGTTGCATTCCATTAGGTCATGGATCAACTAATGGAGGTTCATTATCAAATTTCCCTCATGGTCTTTACCTTTTGGCCTATTTTCACAAGTTCAGGTCATTTACAGTCATTTTTGTCATTTACATTTGCAAAAGCCATTTTTAGGGTTTTAGGTCCCATTAGGTCTAGGGTTTGCTACCATGGTCTTCAAAAGCTTAATAAGAGGTCAGCAGGAACATAAGGATGTTTAATAAGTCCATAAAATCAAAATTTCACTGATGATTTGTTTCATAAAGGGTTTTTACCTCAAAACTCTATTTTGAGGTGAAAATAGATTTTTTCTATTTTCATGTACAAATTTATGTAATTTTAATGTTTCATATGTAATAAATCATCATCTACAACCCTTGATCACCTTGCAAAACTCCAGCACTCCAGCTACTACAAAAGAGACAAAAATATTCAAGCATCCGTCCATCAAATGACAAGAAAAAGAGCCAAACTGCAAAAACAGGGTTTTAAAAGTAAAGTGAAAGGGAACTTTAGAAAATGGGTTTTTCTAAATGAAAAATTAAATTCAAAATGTATATAAAGTGATCCTTGGTGTTAGAAGTCCTCATTTCTACTAAAGAGAGAGAGATAAAGAAAAAAAATCGCATTTGAAGAGAAACAAGTGAAAATCGCAGCAAAAAATTCTAGTCTTCAGTGGCACGACACACCTGGGCGTTGGCACGGCACACCTGTCAGGTGCTACGCACCAGGTGCATGATTTGCAAAGGAAATTCAACGTGCATGGCGCACCTGTCAGGCGTTGGTGCGACGCATCTGTCAACCAAGCGCAAAAACTCATCCCGTCGATTTTCCAAGTCTCCAAAATTTGCAAACAACCTCTCTACAAGTAAGTACATCCTTCCATTTGCTCAGCAAGAGATTTTTTCATCCATGATGGTGATGTGAGTGCTTAAAAAATGAAACCCTAATTTCCTTAAAGTGGTGTTGTCAAAATTGCCTAGGGTTTTTTCTATTTTTGTTGTTTTCACCTCCTTATACAATTTTCCCACATCCCATCCCCCTGCACTAAATTTTCCTAATTCTCTTCCCTTTCTCTCTCCCATTTCCACTCACCTTACCCCCTATCACCAAACCTTAAGCCCTATACATAATTCGCTTTCCTAAACCCTATCATTCCCTAAAAACCTTACTGATATCATCAAAACCCTCCTTTGCATTTTTATTATCAATCAACCCATCAAATCCCAAAAAGAAAACAACAGTCACCTATACTTAAAGAAACTCTCTTCATACTCATCTTTCTACATTCTACATTTGAAAATATGGAAACAGATTCAGCTTATGAAAGGGATGAGGAAACTGTGAGTGGTTCCTCCCAAGAGATTCATGTACCAAGAAAACCACATAAGGGAGGAAAACACATCCAAGAGGAGCCCACCACACTCACAGAGTTACTAGCTTGCTCTTGTAGTAACATGTTTTAAACATCAGCCTTGCTACCAATTTTGTGAGATGATGGTGAGGGTGAAATAACACCATGAACTTGCTAGGCTATTTGTCCTTCATTTTCACAATGGCCAAGTGAATTTAACAGGTGTTTCCTTCACTTTGACACCTGAAACCATAGCCACAACAACATGTATTCCAAATGTGGGTGAACAGTGGAACAAAGGACATATTATGGGAAAAGAGCATTATGAGCCTTATGGCAAGGCTAATTATCAAAAGAAAATCAGCAGGGTCTTTCCTTTCAGATACCTACATGACACTTATGCTCTCCTCATGAAGTTCATTATCAAATATTTCACCCGTGAAGGGAGGTTTTCTCGCTTGTGCACTTACCATATTAGATTTTTGATGCACTTTACTAGAGTGAGGATGATGAACCTCCCTTATTTCATATGAAGAAATATTAAGAAGATGGCTACATTGGTGCAAAGGAAACCTCCTCCTCAACAGTTCAATAGCATTTATCATTTTTCATTGATCAAAATTGTTATTTTGCATCAGCTGAGCTTGCTGAATATTTCTTGGGATACCTTCATTTCACATGAGGTTTTCAAAGGCCCTCAAGTGACCCCATCAGTGTTTCAAGAGGAAGGAGGGCCTTCAAATCAGCCAGAGATTCATGAGACTCAAGCTATAGGAGTACCAATATTTGTTACTTATGAAAAAGGCACAAGGAGATTATTTGCAGCTGCCATACGAGTATTATCTACACCTGGGGTGGAAGGAGTCTCATTTACTTCATCAGACAACAGGAAAATGCTATCTTCACATGGGGTGAAAGGGGTTTTTCCTTCTTCTTTAGCAAATGAGGTACAAGATAGAGGAAAGAAACCATTGCATGATGAAGGGCCTTCTGAAGGCCAAGACAAAGATTTCATTTTGATTGAGGAAGAGGACACTGATTTGGGCTCACTCAAGGATGATATCATCAAGGAGCAGGAAGCTGAGATCAAAGGCCTATCACATAAAATTGAGAGGGCTAACTGGATTATTAATTTCCTTGAGCAATGAAACAAGAAACTAGAGGACAAGCAAACAGTC
This sequence comes from Pinus taeda, assembly GCA_000404065.3. NCBI lineage: Eukaryota > Viridiplantae > Streptophyta > Pinopsida > Pinales > Pinaceae > Pinus > Pinus taeda. The sequence continues at coordinate 7,071 of APFE031474189.1, forward strand.
ATGGAGTCGCAAAACATAAGGGAGAACTAGAAATTGGCAAAGAAGAGGAAAATCAAGCTAGCTTCACTAGAGCAAGAAATAGTGCCCAACCGAGAATCATGGTTGGAAAGAGTCAATATCCACCTTGAGAAGTTGTTGGACAAGGCCAATAAACAGAAAAATATGTTGCACCACATGGCTTATCACTATTTTGTCCAGAACAAAATTTGTAAAACAAGAATAAGAAGCCTAAAAGCCAAGTTAAGGAGAACTTTGAGGAGCAAGAAAGAGCATGATAATCTCAAAATCTTGGTTGAAGCTTCATTGGCCCAGCATAGTACCTAACATAGATCACTCATGCCAAATGTCAAGAAATTTGTTGAACTTTTTGACATTTTTGAATTTTTCAGGGAAAAAACAGGTTTTCTGGTAGGTGAGTAGCACCACCGACGCTCACTTTTGATAGGGATCTCCATTTGAGGAAAACTTGGAATTTTTGGATTCCTTATGAAAATTTTTGCATGATCAGAAATGAATGGGAGATTTTGACAAGTTTTGAGCCTCCAAAGGGTCAAAAATACCCTTTCTGCCACTTTTTGGCCACACAGGAAGAAGTCTTGGGAGATTGCAATTTTGGAGGGGAAATGGACACCAAATTCTAAAATTCCAATTTTCCTACAAAGTAGATAGATAGAACTTTCCAACACGCCATATTGGAGTAAATTTGGTGAAAGTAAAGACCTCCAAAAGCAGCTTTGCAAACACATTATGCACAGAAAAAATGGCACTATGCACAGTATGAAAAAGTGCCATTTTTTTGCTTAAAAACTCTATGTTTCACCTAGTTTTCTTCTAGTTTGACTTTTTCTCTCTTATGGTCAAATTCATGATGTGACATGATGTAAATTGATGTACTATGATGTAAAAATTATAAAATTTGACTTGATAAGGTAGATACATCAGTTGTAGGTGGTTTAGAGTTGAATGAATCAGTTTCCTAGGTTTTAGAGGCAAGCTGTTCCACTGCCTATTTTTGTGTTCCTAGTTTAGATATGGTTGAACCACTCCTCTTCTCATGGATTCAACCCCTGATGGATAGCACAAGTGGTTTGGAGGTCTATATCATGTGTTTTTTCATTCATTTATAAAGGTTGGACTTTTGTGGATGCATTGAGCACAGTTGTACATCACTTTTGCAGTTTGGTAAGGAAATAAACCAGGGTTTTGCAGCATTTTGTGGGATTCTTGTGGTAATGTGATTTAGCATTGTTTCCTTTTCAGTTATTTAGTGATCTTAGGTTTATGTGTACCATCATCTCTTTTATTCTTCATAGCTAAATGAATCAAGTGTAAAGGGTAAAAATCATTGATGTTTCAGTGCTCTGCCTTAGGGTTTATTTAGTTCTACATGTTTTCTACTATTTGAAAGGGACTCATGACACTTGCATGCCCTCTCCAGCTCCTCACTAGTCTTTAGACTCACCATTACACTTATTTCAAAGTGCTAAAACACTTGTCTACCTCGCCCCATAGAAACCTCTGCAAATCTGTGTTCATTTCCCAAACCCAAAGCTACCTTCCTCATCTGATCCAGCAACCAACCATTAAAATCAATCAAATTCCTTTGAGCAAGCATACCTAATTTTTATATCAGTTATCTCAAGCCTTCCTTGATAAATTTTCATTGAGATTGACAAGGAGGGAGCCATCTCTTGACCTACTAGGGATAGCTACCAGGTTAAGCATGGTTTGATGTTACCCTAGACCTACCTTTCTCAGCCTGAGGTAGATCCAGGCCCTAACAATATGTAGGAAAAAGAAGAATTCCTTCTAACCCCAAACAGTTAGTGCTATAAGAACCACTCACATTAACGGTATGGAAAGGGAAAAAGGAAATCCTTTCAAGGATAATATTGTTCATAATAGCATGGTTGGGGAACCACCGCAAGGTGAAGTACTAATATGAGAAGGAATCATATTGAGTGAGGAGCCAAAAATCTCTTCAGGATCTAATAAAATTCAAAACATGAAACTACAAAATAGGAAAAGATGGGAGATAAGAAGTAAATGGACCAAGGCAACGAGGCCTTGTCACTTTTGAATTTCCTATCCAAGATCCCAATGAAATAGATTAAATAACGAATATTCCTTTGTTTTCCCTCCCAAAATTTCATGGCCTATCTAAGGAAGACCCTGACACTTTCTTGTTTGAGTTTTACATTCTTTGTCGAAGTTATAACTACTCTATGAATGCTCAAAAGTTAAAACTATTTCCTGCAACAATAAAGGAAGAAACTCTTCGTTGGTTTATGGGGTTGGGTGAAAATATATACGATCTTGGGAAGATATGAAGAAGATATTTTTAAACAAATACAAAGAATATTATAAGGTCAGGGAAATCAAGGAGGAAATCTTTAAAATGTCTCAGTGTAATCATGAGAATCTGGAAGACTATGTAGAAAGATTTCAATAAAGCCTTCAAAGAACAAAGCAACCTACCTTGGACAAAAAAACCTTATGTATTATTTTCCTTGAAGGAATACGAGAATATTGTTTAGAAACCTAAAATTAATGGGGAAATGAGATGTTTCTCAATTATCTTATGAAGAAAAGTGTAATGAATGTAAGCAGTACTTAAGAGGAAGTGAAAAATATGGGAAGAACTCTTGAGATATAATATCCCAAATTGGTAGGATAGGTGGAGTAGGAGTAACTATGGTTTAACTGTGTAATTTCTTAGATAATGTAAAATTTTTATATCCTCAGCTTACTTAGTTCTCAATTAGATACTTTACATACCAAAAGGAAGAAAGAGGACATTAAATTATCCCTAGCCATATTTTGTTCCAAATGTCGAAAAAATAATCCACTTAGGGAATTCCCTTTAAACAATATAGAAGTATGTAGAATTTGTGCACAACAACATTCATGTTGGGGTGTGTTATATTCATTTTTGTGCATGGATTTTGCACATGGTTTTGGACATGATGGTTTTTTGTTCTTGGTATGTTGTAGATTCGGTCAAGGGAACTACGGTTATTTTCTAATCTAGGGTTAATGGATTGGGTTTTATGGATGCTTCGGAATGTATATATTGTTGGTTGATAAAAGGTGTCTTTTTAACTCCTATTTATCCTACATTAATTATCAATCCAGGCAATATTTTATATTTCAAGAGTGTACACAGTTTGTGGCGGCTATTTACTCAAGAATAATGTTTTTAAATTGTAGCACAGTGCTCTCAAATACAAGAATAAATGGATGCAACAAATAAATTCTAATTGCAATTAAAAGAAAGTCCAATCCTTTAAGGAATTCAAATCCTGCAGTAATCTAAGTAACAACAATGCAATCTCTATAACAACGCTATTAGTTAAGAGTGCAGTAATAATAACTCTTCCCTTAGAAACTGATAGAAATTAAATCATGTTCATTCGAATGTAAAATAGCCATGGCATCAATCTGAGAGTTCTTAACGACAATAGTTATAGCTCATTACAGTTGATTACACCGAGCAAGAGATGTATCAACGAAACTCAATCTAAAATGAAAGGAAACTAATCAAGAAACAATTCTATAAATTAAATATAAAATAGAGTTATTCTATCACGTAAAGAACCAATGAACAAGAAAGTGATAAAATAATAGATGGTAGTAATATGATCACGCTAGCACACTTGTGATAATTGAAATCATATAACACAAATGAAGTAGTGAGTTCCACCGGAAGCTGGGCCCTAGCTGCCAACGTACACCACTTAGTTACTTCAGAGAATGGAGAGGAACAACAGCTCTTTTATTTATTAATCATCAAACTGTGAAATTATTACAATGTATTTGTGCTCTACAGCAAAAGTCTATAATTGAGAATTACAATGGTAATACAATAGTCCCCATTTTCTCCTATCCTATCCTATCCTATCTCTGATAATCCCTATCTTAATCTCTCATAATCTATCCCATAATCTCCCCTCCTCTGATCTTTGTTCTGATTTAAATACATAGAGATAAAAGAGAAGTTATAGCCATGATGATTACAATATGATTCCCATTACAAAATTGGATTGTTTTCAACAAATTGATAAACAAGATTATATCTGAAATATCTTCCCATCAGCATTTAACAAGAACAGGTCGAATTTGGTGTTGCAACTGAGATAATTTGGAAAATGACCACAATAAAAAATATGAGAAAAACGTCTTTAGAGAACCTACCGTTTCTCTTAGTACAGACTGAATTTGGGAAAACTAGTTAATACAAAACTAATTTGGTCTGTTCTGAACAAAATCCATGTTTCGAATTTTCCAGATTCTTTTCCATTTGCCTGAAATGTTCAATACAAAACTGTCACTTCTTATTCCAGTGAAGTTCTGAGTTGGCACATTTAATGATGAGCTGGAGATCAAATCTTCAATCTGGAAAATATCTTGGAGGCTAAAGTGGTAATTGATGTTACAACCAATTTATTAATAAACCATCATTGGTAAAATCATGCATGATCATCAATTTATTAAAACTAAAGGAGAATAAATAATATTTATCCATAAGAGCATAAATAATTATAAGATGGAATTATATGATAAACCATGATAAATAACATGATAAATAAGAGTAGAAATGGATGAAATAGGTGTTAAAAAGTGATAATAATAATGACATATTAATGGCCCAACATACCCCCAAACTGAATATATTGCATGTCCTCATGCAACCCAAAACTAAATATATTGCATGTCCTAATGCAACCCAAAGACTATGTGTTAATCAAGCAATAAAAAATTGGTCATTCCAACTCATGAAATGGATGGAACAAATGAATTATTCCTCAAATAATGAATATTCAATTTTAGCAATCTTGATGAAGGCATAACAATTTTTACATTGACGTTCAACTTATGTGTATATGAAGTTGTATCAAAATATGATATAAGTAACAACAAACTTCATTAACCATTTTCTCAAAAACTACAAACCAGATTTTGCTGAAATTTTGCAAGTAGATTTATAATATATGAATGTCTCTATGATCCAAAAATTAGATCAGTTTGATGCATGGATCAAGAGATATAAACAAAATGGTTATAGGTGATAGTTCACAATTTTTGAAATTTGTCAAATTAATTTAACTTGAAATTTCCTTGGTTTGTGTATTTTAATGGTACGTCTGTGTTGTCAAAAAATCACAAGAATTCAGTTCATAGTTTTAAAGATATAGGGAAATCAATTATGCACTGTATAAAGATGAAATTGTATGCCTTAAATGAGAAAGAAAGTAGAAAACATCCATCATGTGTAGCAATTCCTCCCCCAAACTGGAGAATTAGCATGCCCTCATGCAATGCTAGAAAACAAATTGAGGTGATCACTACCATCTTTTGAAATCTATGCTTGGTGTAAAACAACATGGAATAAGGGAGGTGTTGAGAATGAATAAGAGTATCAATGGATGATAAATAACATTAATGACATGGTTATAAGAAAGAAATGAAAGAAAGCAACACTCCCCCACATTGAAAGATGATATGTCTCTAAAAAATGAGAAGTGGTAAAGATGTGGAATGAATGACAATGCTCAATGGATTTTCATGAAATTCTCCTAAATTCATAATAAATCAAAAAATTATGCTATTTTACCTCAAGTTTTACCTCCGAAAAAACATGTAGAATGACATGTATGGACTGGCATTTGTTGAAGCTGATGTAGGAAAAGTTGGTGCTGAAAATGATGGAAAATGTGGAATCCAGGCAAGCACATCATGTCTGAACAATTGTTCATATTCGCGAGTTGCTCAAGCCTCTTCTGTTAGTTGTAATGGTGTGGTCATGCTGTGAATAGAGTTCCCCCCTACACTTGTTGTTCTCCTGTAAACAAATCACTATTTTGCATACAATGTTCTTGAATCCACAGTGTTAGTTTTGAAAAGCAACAGATAAGATGCATGCAAAAATTTCAATAAGAAAAAATTTTGTATACATACAATACTAATATTTTGTCAAATCAACAGGTTATGATAGAGTTCAGTAATTATATCACATGCTATCCCATAATGCATACATTCCCCCCTCCAAATAGAAAAGGGATTCCATGATCATAAAGCCTATGAAAGGTGTTATGCTAACGACAAGGCAAGGGAATGAGCAATATAGCAGTAAATGAAGCAGAGTACACATATCAATTATAGGACGGCGAGAGTTATGGTTATAATGAGAGAAAAGTGTGTAAAGATAGTTATGAATAAGAGATAGGATGCTTTGGATTGATGATAAGTTATACAAAAAATAAAAAGACAGCAATATGCCAAAAAGATGTTTTGCTGATGGTATTCTAGCTTAAAATGACGTGATTGATCGAAAAACAATTTCTCATGCGTAAAGGTTCAAAACACGGAAAAATTAAGGAAATAATTTCTCTGATAAAAAGAGAGAATAAGAAAAGGGTATTATAGTAATAATTGACAATAATATATAACTTCAATACCATAAGTAGAGCCTCTACTGCCAGCAGACGTCCATAGCCTCGGCAGGGTTTCTTTTTAATCGATATGAGCCAGGATCCTCAATTTATAAATAGAGAGTTCCAGTGTTGGTCTATAGAAGAGATCAATGTGCTGGCATGGTAACTAGATAACCACACTGCCATTCACTGGGATGTAGCAAAAGTGATCAGGTCGACTCGTGATGACATCTCCTATTCCAAGGATAATTTGGCTATCCAATGGATCATAACCTTGGTGTGGTGGCCATAATGGGAATGTCTCTTTGTTATAGCATTATGAACATGGTAGGTTGGCTTGTAATGAGACCTCCTATCCTCCATCTGCGAACAAAATTTTGTTATTATTACACATTTTTATGATAAAAAGAGGGAGGCTCGGTACTCCTTAAGAGTAGGGATAGTGGAAGAAGTTGAACATGTCAATAGAAAAAAAGTATACCCATAATCTCATTTATTATAGACAGAGAAGATTATACCCAGGAAGGGAGGAACTAGCATGGTGTGAAGATGATCAATCAATATCATGTTCAACAGAAAACAATGCAGTAAATTAGTATATAAATAATTATGTCCCTTTTGAAAAGAATCTATCATCTAAGAGTTGTCCTATTAAAGATCATAACATGAATGATATTAACTCGCTTCAATAGAATCCATAATTCTTGTATACTTCATGCCATGACAGGGAATTAATAAAATGTGGTTGAGATAAACTAGGAATAATCTCATAAGAGGGAAGAAGGGTTGCTCTCGAAAATTCTCCCAAAGTGTTGTTCCTTTGAAGGAACAACAAAAACACTCAAAAAAGTGTTGTTCCTTATAGGGAACAGCAAAGGAAGATACACGCAAAAGTGTTGTTCAGAGATATCTGAGTAGAGGAGGTATGATGGATATCAGAAGGTATGAGGCCATTTCATATCATCAAACATCAAGTCTCCATCATTTGTCAAGAAGTCATTCCAAGGAACAAGCCATTCACCACACATAAGGGACGATTTTTCTTCAAACTATGTTTTTGAGAAAGAAAAGATGAATTTGAGGAAAGTGAAAGAGGTTTTATCCATCATTGACTTAAAAAGAAAAACCTCTTTTATTGTTTTCATAGGTTTCCTAGTTTGGAAGAAATGTCAAAAACATCATTTGCCTGAAGAGGGTTAGTGCACCTCTGGAGTAACCTTGGTAAACTCAAGTGTTCTCCTATATGAAATAACCAAATGGCTTGCTTGATAAGTCAACTGATAATTAGACACAAATATATTTCCAATGAGCTATCATGAGCTCAATTTGGAGTTGATAAAGACTTTCAAAAGTTGACTGCAACATCACTTATGCATTTCAGCGGTCTCATTTTGCACATTTTGACTAGTCTTGGGAGATTGGACTTTTGATAGGAAAAATGAACCCCAAATTGAAACATTCAAGATGTTTTAGAAAGTAGACTCGACAAGATTTCCAAAGAGCTATTGCACGCTCAATTTGGCTAAGGGGAAGGCCTCCAAAAGCAGGTGGAAAGCAACGCTGCACTTTTGACCATTTTGCCCAAAATTTGCTATTCCTTAAAAAGAACGATTGTTGTTCCTCAAGAGGAACATCAGCTATTCCTTAAGAGGAACAGCAGTTGTTCCTTAAATGGAACAGAAAAAACATAAACATGTGAAACCGTTTTTCCTTAAATGGAACGACTGTTTTTCCTTAAGAGGAACAACAGTTGTTCCTTAAGATGAACAACAAAAATACAACATACACAAAATTGTTGTTCCTTAAGAGGGACGGCTGTTGTTCCTTAAGAGGAAAAAAAAAAATGTAAACATGCAAAACTACTGTTCCTTAATAGGAACAACAAAAATAAAAACATGCGCAACTGTTGTTCTTTAAATGGAACAACAAAAAGAAAGAAAAGTTTATATATAAAATTCAAAAAAAATGAATTGTTCACTGGATTGATGCTGAGGATGGGTTACAATTTGAAGGCATCAACACCTGAAACACAAAAAAATATGAGAAATCAGAAAAGAAACAACACTTTATTTAAAAACAGTATGTAAATAAATAAATTAAGTTACAACAACTATGATGCTATTTCATAAGGCAATTAAAAAAATGATCTATTTGAAAAATGTTTTGGCAGTAGTGACATGAATCTTTGAATGGAAATCAATTTTTCATTTATTTTTTATGAATTCGTTAGGTAATTAATTGGATGAAATTCCCTTGTTTCATTAAAATTTCTTTCAAGAATTTCTTTTCCATAAATTGACCTTCTTTATTCTCGTAGGACCTGCAAAAAATGAGTGTCTACCTGCAATAAAACATTAAATCATGGATAAAGAGAGTTTATCGGGCTCCCCTAATCCAAAAATTATGTAAAAAATTAACAAGTAGTTACTCTGTAAAACAAATCCACGAAAAAAATAACAAAGTAAAATTTATTTGTCACTTGCGGGAGAGTAGTGGCCAATCATGCTTACCTGCAGTGTTTTAATCACAATTTCTTTGATTCTCATCCAAATTGAGTGATTCCAAAGCTAGATGACAGATAATTCAAAGATATATCTCCAATAGAAATAAATTTTAAAATTTTAATGATATGATATGTCAATTTTACTTAGAACAACCTGCATAACAGAGTCATTTTCGATTATGTCGGATTCAAATGATTAAAATTGTAAATAAAGTTATATTCATTTATTTATCTCCAATAGAAATCGGTTTTGAAGACAAGAAGAATTGATAGGTCAAATACTCTAAGGAACAACCGGAAAAATAGAGTTTTAAGAGTGTTGATTTACAATAGACAATCAGTATTTTGGTCATAACTTCCTCATATGACATAAAAAATGTGTCATTAAAATTTCCTTAGAAACTAGATTCATAGGGGAGTATACCATAGAAACAAGTTTCCAAAATATAGTTATTTAGGCCTCCAAAAACTGACTGTCCCAGCTCTATTCCTAAATTGCCTTATAGACACCTTGTCAATGTTTTGGTTCTAACGTTTTCGTTTCAAATCCAAATTGAGTGATTCAAATTGGGTTGGAAAGTAGAAATCAAGGGATACTTAGGATAGAGACAAGTTTTAAAGATATTCCCTTTTGGCCCCTCAAAACATGACTGTCCTGACTGCGTTTTCAGAAATTTCATCAAGCCCACAAGCCAAAAAATATGATATTCAAGCATTTTTTCCAACTTGGTGATAAAAATGAATATGAGTATTTTTAGAACTATTATTTCCATTATAATTCATCTACATACACAAATGAATTAAAACATTTATCACCGATGTTTATTTTCACAACCTGTTTCAACAAAAACCACTATTTTTACATTAAAAAAATGTGCTTATTTTATTTCCTTATTTATTTTATTTTCTGCACTAACCTATTTTAATTTGAAAAATGAATATGATTACGTATAAGATTACTTCCAGTGGAGCCATTTTTGAAATAAGTCTTCAAGTATGCACATGCCCAAATTTGAAAAATGAATGTTAATAAATATTAGGGTATGAAAAGCCAACTTCCCTTGAAAAAATGGTGTCAAAAATTGTTGAAGTATGGAGTGATGTGGCAAAAAAATGATGGAGTGAAACAAATATTCAATATATCCTTCACTTTCTTGATTTCCCATAGCCATCATATCATGAAGTTCTTGAGCTTTTAAAATGACTTGTTGATGCAGTCTAGAAGAAACCTTGTTTTCTTCCATAATTTCTACAATTTTTTAATTTGAAACATTATGAATCTCAATATAAGTTTTCTTCATTGGTGCATGTGAGATAGAATGGGTGGGAAGGGTGGGTAAATTTTGCAATTCAACACTATAAGCATGTTGTACTGGTTTATTATGGTGAGGGTGTGGAATGATTTGAGCAGGAAATTGTGTACGGAATGGAGCATTTTGATGATGTAGTTGATTGGGTTGAGTGGATGATTTTGATAGGCAAGCAAGATGTTGTGGAAGATTTGGCTAATAATATGGAGGATGTATTTGTGCTAAAGGATGTGGGAGAATATTCATGTAATCATAATATGAACCATGCCAAATTTTTAGACAAGATTGATGATGATTATATTGAGATTGACATAGCTGCCCTAACAAATTAGTATTCCATAATGGATTATGCAAGTAAGATAATGGAGAAGAAGTGTTTTGAACCATACCTGTAGGCCATGATTTCCATGGTTTTGACCTTGTTGCAGCTTCCTCATCTCTTTGATATGATACTTCCGTACTAGATAAGGAGGAACAACTATCTAGGATGCTCCATTCGATCATGAGGGCAAAACGCTTCATCAAATTCTTGATTTTTTAAAACCTGCAAAGCATCCAATTGTGAATTTAGAGAGATAATAAAATCAATTTTAAAATGTTCAAATAAATCATTGATTTCAGCTCTTATGTCTCCTGTTCTTGTAGTAGATTTGGCAAAGAAACAACAAACATCTCTAGAATTCTTACCAGCCTTGGAGATTCCTCTTGAGTACCTTATGCACAATTCACAAACATCATCATATGATAACTAAAAAATGTCACCTTTTCCTATCAGATTTAAGAGTTCTAAAAATTCATCTTTGATTCCTTTGAGTAGGAGTGTTTTTAAGATCTCTTTTTCCAAATTCTTATGCTTTGATTTTCTAAGATTGTAATGAAATCACTCCACATAGTCCTCCGAGCTTTCATATTCCCATTGTATCATATCGAAGATATCTTTATTGGATTTGTGGTAGTATTAGTACTTCTTCAAGAATATGTTCTTCATGTTCTCCCATGTTTGGATGCAGTTCCCACCTAAGCTCATGAACCATCGGAGAGCTGCTCCTTTTAGAGTAAGAGGAAACACTTTCAACCTTTGAACATTAGTGCAATAATCATATCCTCTACAAAATATTTCAAACTCAAATAAGAATGTATTTAGATCTTCATCTGTCAAACCATGAAAATTTGGTAGAGAAGATGGGGGAATTATGTGCATTTGTATCACTCCTCCTAGATCTTTGATAGGGAGTTCAAAAGTTACAATGTGAGCCACTTCTTACTATAATAGAAGATGTTCTTCGTGTGTTTCTTTGAGGCTCCTCCTTCAAATTTTCCTATCAATTGGTTAGTGAAATGGGTGGTGCTTACATCACCACTTAAGTGAAATCATGAGATTTGTTTTTTAAAATTTCTACTTTTTTTTAGTCATTCACACAAAACTTCAAACATTTATTTCTACCCTAAGTTCTTTAACAATCCTGCTAGAAAGTGGCAGGGGAGTAGAGCTTTTACATGCTCTATACACAGGTTCTTACCTTCCATTTTTAATACCCAACTCTTTCCTAACAGGCACCCATCATATGCACACTACTCTTTAGAAATGGCTACACTCTCCCCGACAATGGCGCCAAAATGTTGGTTGATAAAAGGTGTCTTTTTAGCTCCTATTTATCCTACATTAATTATCAATCCATGCAAGATTTTCTATTTCAAGAGTGTACACAGTTTGTGGCGGCTATTTACTCAAGAGTAATGTTTCTAAATTGCAGTACAATGCTCTCAAATACAAGAATAAATGGATGCAAAAAATAAATTCTAATTGCAATTGAAAGAAAGTCCAATCCTTTAAGGAAATCAAATCCTATAGTAATCTAAGTAACAACAATGTAATCTATACAACAATGCTATCAGTTAAGAGTGCAGTAATAATAACTCTTCTCTTAGAAACTGATAGAAATTAAATCATGTTCATTCGAATGTAAAATAACGATGGAATCAATTTGAGAGTTCTTAACAACAATAGTTACAGCTCATTACAATTGATTACACCAAGAAAGAGATGTATCAATGAAACTCAATCTGAAATGAAAGGAAACAATTCTATAAATTAAATCTAAAACAGAGTTATTCTATCACGCAAAGAACCAATGAACAACAAAGTGATAAAATAACAGAAGGTAGAAGTATTCTTTCGGGTCTCGCAGTGAAGTGAAACCATGAGTTATCATCCCAGGTAGAACAAGTTATAGAATCCCCATCTCCCATTTGCCCTCCCCATGTTGCAACCCAGCAAGGGACAGGGTAAAGCAAAAAAAAAAGAGGTTAGGGTTTCTCTTCTGCTATTTTGGAATATGATCACACTAGCACACTTGGGATAATTGAAATCATATAATATAGATGAAGTAGTGATTTCCACTGGAAGCCAGGCCCTAGCTGCCAGCGTACACCACTTAGTTACTTCATAGAATGCAGAGGAACAACAACTCTTTTATTTATTAATCATCAAACTGTGAAATCATTACAACGTATTTGTGCTCTATAGGAAAGGTTTGTAATTGAGAATTACAATGGTAATACAACAGTCCCCCTCTCCTCTTATCCTATCCTATCTCTAATAATCCCTATCTTAATTTCTCATAATCTATCCCATAATCTCCCCTCATCTAATCTCTGTTCTGATTTAAATACACAGAGAGAAAAGAGAAGTAACAACCGTGATGCTTACAATATGATTCCCATTACAAAATTGGATTATTCTCAACAAATTGATAAACAAGATCATATCTGAAATATCTTCCCATCAGCATTCAACAGGAACAGGTCAAATTTGGTATTGCAGCTGAGATAATTTGGAAAATGGCCACTACTATGAATCTGAGAAAAATGTCTTCAGAGAACCTTATGTTTCTCTTAGTATGCACTGAATTTGGTGTTGAAAATAATACTGAGAGGGGGGGTGAATCATTATTATCTAGTCCTTTTAACAATTCTTCCTTATTTATACTTTGAATTATTTTGCATATCAGTACCATAAAATAATGAGCAAGAAAAACAGACATTCACATCAAAGAACACCAGATATAAGGTGGAAACCGAATGTGGGTGAAAACCACCTGCTGCAATATGTCTCTATCTTTTTTCAAATAGAAACTCCTTTTACAATGGTATTGTACTGGTGCAGTCCTTTACCCTTACGCAGGTTGCAACTTGCAGAGAGCTACAACTTTCTCTCGTTTTCCAGTCTCTCCTGGACGGGAGCTACAACCCCCTACTTCTTTTCTTTCAAGGACCACTTTTCATAAATTTTCAAACTGGATCCATAAACATCAAATGATCATCAAGTACCAGTAAGTTACCCAGATAACCAGATCCACAATAACAGTAAACTAAACCGAGAACACCTTATCAAAAAAAAAATCAGTCAACAAAAGATCTTAAGACAGATACGCAATTTCCTTTTCTCTGGCCTGCGTCGCTACGCACTTCACCTTCTGTGGCGCAGCGCACCTCCGTAGCTGCGCCTTCTGTGGCGCCTCCGCACTGCGCCTTCGGTGGTGCCTCTGTGGCGTCTCCTGTGGCGCCTCCGCACTGCGCCTTCTATGGCGCCTCCGCACTGCACCTTCTGTGGCGCCTCCGCACTGCGCCTTCGGTGGCGCCTCCGCACTGCGCCTTCTGTGGTGCCTCCGCACTGCGCCTTATGTGGCGCCTCTGTGGCATCTCCGCACTGCGCCTTCTGTGGCGCCTCTGTGGCGTCTCTGCACTGCGTCTTCTGTGGCGCCTTCGCACTGCGCCTTCTGTGGCGCCTCCGCACTGCGCCTTCTGTGGCGCCTTCGCACTGCGCCTTCTGTGGCGCCTCCATACTGCGCCTTCTGTGGCGCCTCTATGGCGTCTTCGCACTGCGCCTTCTGTGGCGCCTTCGCACTGAGCCTTCTGTGGCGTCTCCGCACTGTGCCTTTTGTGGCGCCTTCGCACTGCACCTTCTGTGGCGTCTCCGCACTGCGCCTTCACACTGCGCCTTCTGTGGCACCTCCGCACTGCACCTTCTGTGGCGCCTTCACACTGCGCCTTCTGTGGCGCCTCTGCACTTCCGCAGCTGCAGCGCTCGATAGATCACCCTTCACAGATTCACTTTCCACTTCACTTTCATATAGATCGAGCTTTTGAAACAATAACCCAATATTTCAGATCTTAAGATATTCAACCCAAAAGTATGCCCAAGCCAAATGATCTCCTTTGCTTTATATAGGAAAGCTCTTCCTCAAATCATGGACCAATACCACGGGCCAAAACCATAATAACACAATACCGTCGGCTAAATACCAAGGGTTAAACATAAGGAACCCCACGTGTGCGCGCTTTACTGCCTTGAAGTGTGTGCACTGGGGGTACGCACCTCATGAATGGGTAACTTGCGTGTCTGGACGCGGTCCCTGCACGACGTACCTGCGGGTACGCATCTTCTGAACTGTTCTCCTGCGTACTTCTTAATTCTCATCATGTTGAGAGCCATGCCATGGGTGTTGCCATCAAGTACAACATCTGTAACATATAACCATACCAGAAACATAATGCCAACACCAACCTGTCGTAGATCTCCTTGGAGGTCTTCAATTCAGAGATGTAGGCCACCAGATGCTTGTCAACTGAATCCCTGATAATCTTCTTTGCTTTGAATTCAGCCCTACTGTACTTGGTCTTCGTAGCAGTCGGTGCATTTGAAGGAGGTTCAAGGATTTTACCTTGCACATATTCCATCACTTCTTTTTCTTCCAAAGTCAAATCAAAAGACATCTTCCATCCATGATAGTCAGATTTATCATGAAGCTTGTCTTCAACCTATTGAAATTTCTAAGTCTAACACGTCAGAAATTATTCCTACATTATCTGGTTTATTTCACATACTTGTTTATTCCTTAACAAGTTATTTAACAATATAAATACTAAAATAAACACAAATGAAATCTCAACTCATCTACAGATCATCAACTAAAAAAATAGACAAACACACAAGGGACACTGTTATTTTTGGACAATCGTCCCCAGAAAAAACCCAACTTGGGAAAACTGGTGCAACAGTTTTGAGGGTTTTATTATTAAGCAGCTTTATTGAGTAAAACTAGGGTGCCAAGCTGGCTCACCCAACAAATATTTCTATCTAGCAGTAATACCTCTTCTCGGAAGCAGATATTACGCTTCTCAGCACTAGTCTGCCCCACAAAAAACCTTCTAGCGCTTATCCAAGGCTCAACGTCAACCCTGATAGCCTTTGCGTAGCTCTGGAACCCCCTGCATCAGCCCTCTGCCTCTCTGTGCCAGCTCTCTGGCCTTCTGTGTCAACCACACAGACCCTGCTAGCCACTGCGCAGTCTCTAGCTACCTTTGTGTGGCTCTTGTTGGCTCAACATAGCCTCCTCAATCATTGCACAAGCCCTCTGGAACTATCTATGCCTTTCTTCTATGTACTCACTGCCCCTCGCTGCAACTCAGATCACTTGTTTGAATTTTCTCAGCAAACCCCACTCTAGAAAAATTGAACTGACTGATCACACAGATCTTCGAGCACCGGTACCTATGCTGATGCTGGGCTTGCTGCCCTACATCCACTGCATTGATGCCTCTTGTACTACTGCCCATGGCTCTGCCACTGCCACTTCTACATATGTACTGTAGCTCCCTCTACATCCGTGCCACTGTTGGTCCTTCCTCCCAACACTACATCTGCACTGCAACTCTCTCTCAACATGCTGCATCGTGCTGCCCATAGCACTACCACTACTAACTGTTGCACTGCAACTCAGTTCCTGAGAATTAAGTAACTGATCTACCCAACTATTGACATCCTTGTCAGTCCAGAAGCCCCCTGATGCTTAAGCTACCTATGCTACTCTCATGTGCTCCCTCTGATGCCTCGCACTGCTGCAACACCTTTGTGCCTCTCACACTGCTGCAACCACCTTTGTGCCTCTTTGCACTGCTGCAACTATCTTTGTGCCTCTCGCACTGTTGTGACCCCGAATGCACTGCCATAGACCCCTGCACTCTAGCACTACCTTGTCGCTTCATCTACATCTTTCTTCTACCGACATCCGTCATCCTGCCACTGTCACTCGGGGCTCCCGTAGCCGGATATGATCCAAGATTTTGGGTACCTCAAGGATCTTTCCCCTCATATTCTATAGTCCTCTTGAATACAACTCGATGTCACCCTACCTCTTCTTTAGAAGTGCATGAGCATTCATGGCACAGTCGTCATCCGTCTCGACTTCTTTCTCCGCCTTAGCCAGAGCTGCCTTGGAGTCAGAATCCTCTCCCTTATTCTTCTTCCTGGGACATTGGGTTGCATAATGACCCAAATCCCCACAATGGAATCATTTTACCTTAGATATTTCCTCCTTCTGTCTCTTCCCCTGCAATCCAACAGATGCTAGAGCAACATCCTCCTCCTCCTCTTTCTTGATTCGACCTCCTTTGCTACTACTCCCCGCCTTGGTCAGCCGTCTAATCTCTTCTTGGTGAAGAGCTTTCTAAATCTCTTCCCATCCTGGGAAAGTAGCTTTGCCCAAAATACTTTGGACAAATGTCTCCAAATCCTCGGAGACTATGTTCAGGGCCGTCGTCACCATGAACTCTTGATCCAGCATGGCCCCTATGGAAGTAAGTTTGTCCTGAATCTCTTGAAACCTACTGAGGTATAGATCTATCTGCTCCCCCTTCTACATTTGATACGACCGTAGCTAATTCTCCAACAACATTTTCCTCTTCACAAAATTTCCCTAATACAATGTCGTCAAGGTATCCCACATCTCCTTTGTCGTGTTCTTTTCAGCAATATGATGTACTACATGATCCTTGACCCCATCAAGGATTACGCACTTTTCCTTTGCCATTGCATCCTCATACCTTTCATTATCAGCTGGGTCGACTAGGATAGCCACGGTTCTCAAGGAAAATCCCTTGATGCGATGTCTATCCAGAACAGATAGGATCCTGGCCTTCCAGAGGAGAAAGTTGGAGGCCCCTTCCAACCTGTCATGATCCCTTTGTCTGTTCATTGTCATCTCCGCTCTTCCTCTGGACTTTCTCTGAGTATCGACTTCCCTCCTGGAAGTCTTCTCCTATACTCCCTCTAAGTCTCGATTTCCCTGTTGGAAATCTTCCAGCCAACTGTTGATCCGATCCTCTTTGCAACTGCAACTCGGATCTGGATTTCTTGGCTAGAAATCCCTCAAGGCAGCGACTCCCTCTACCTCAGTTTTGTCCCATTAGGTATTGTTCTACTTCGATAGCAACAACACCCCACAAACTTCCCAATCCACAATATGCCCACAGCTCCCTAGGCCCCAACAGCTGAAGAAACTGAGCCTCTTAGCTCTGCGCAATCCCAGCAAGGCTAAATCACTCCTATGGCCAACTGCGTCACTCCTACCTGGCTGAGTAGGATGACGTGGCTCTTCGTGAGCCGCTTTTGCCTCTCACTGCCTCTACGTTGGCCCTCTCTCTGGCTCAAAATGATGACGAAGACCCTCTGTATCACTCCTTCTCTGTTGCCTTCTGCTTAGGAACAACTTTGCCTCTCAGGACAACTATTTCTGCTGCAAATTTTCTGATTTATGTTGGTGCCTTCAATTCTCCTGTGACCTGCAATGCTCTGATACCATGTTGAAATTTATAAGTCTAACATGTCAGAAATTCTTCCTGCATTATCTAGTTTATTTCACCTACTTGTTTATTCCTTAACAAGTTATTTAACCATAGAAATACTGAAAATAAACACAAATGCAGTCTCAACTCATCTACAAATCATCAACAGAAAAAATAGACAAACACACAAGGGACACCGTTATTTTTGGACAATCGTCCCTGGAAAAACCCAACTTGGGAAAACCAGTGCAACAGTTATTAGGGTTTTAGTATTAAGCAGCTTTATTGAGTACAACTAGGGTGCCAAACTGGCTCACCCAACAGATATTTCTATCTGACAGTAATACCTCTTCTCGGAAGCAGATATTCATCCTCTCAACTCTAGTCTGCCCCACGAAAAACCTTCCAGTGCTTCTCCAAGGCTCTGCGTCAGCCCTCTAGCCTCTGTGTAGATCTAGAACACTCTGCATTAGCCCTCTTCCTCTCTATGTCATCTCTCTACGTCTCTGCGTCAGCTCTCTAGCCTTCTGTGTCACCCATGCAGTCCCTACTAGCCTCTGCGAAGTCTCTAGCCGCCTCTGCGTGGCTCTTGCTGGCTCTGCGTATAAAGGGAAGATATAGACATCAAAACAACCTTATCTCATCCTCAAGGGTCGAATCCCTGAGTTGAGGAAGAGATCCACAAAATTCTAAACTGATACCTAGAATGTAGGGAGCTCTAAGTGACTCCTCCCTAATTACATTGAAACTGATTCATTTAACTTGATGAAGTCTATTTACCTAATTTATTTACCCCTAGGTAATAGTAAAAGACCATAATTACATTTACAATATCAATTACATCAGTAAAAATTTGATTTACAAAGATGAAAATCAAATCTGGAGAAAAACAGTGAAAAATCATGCACATGGTCAAGTGCACCATATTTCTGTCAAGTGCACCCCCACAGTGTCATTTGCGCCATCTTAAGCTGCACAATTTCGTCTCTTAGTGTCCACTGCATAATTCCTTCCCTCGGTGAGGACTGTGCGGAAATTTTCCCTGAGTCTGGCTTGAGCTGCACACTACGCAGTCTTAGTGATCAAGCTTGATCCTTGGTTGCTTGAACTATGCAATTGCGCAGTCACTGGACCTTATCCCTTAACCTGTCACTAAGTCCCAGCCTAGTTTATGAATCCAAGTGCAACATCTTAGACTAGGGGTTTATCAGACTGATATCATCTTGTCATGAGTAGATTACAAATACAAGAATTATACTAGGCTATGACAAGATGATGAAGAAGGAGATTAAGAAGGATAACATGATATATGACTCTCCAAGCACTGATGAGAAAATATGGATATCAAATAAGAAGAACAAGGAACCTAAGGTATGATATAATATTGGGACCACATGAAGACTCCATCTAATGCATAACCCTTTGGAAGGTAGGTATGGGAAACAAAGAACATATTTTTGAAATACACCTCTTAGTGTAGCATGAAGGACTCCTTATCATTGTCATATCATTATGTCTTCAATGACATGCATGGTCGTATTTTGGCATGTTTGGTTGTTATGTCAGGTTTGCGAACCTTTCTGGTGACCTCGAAGGTTGGTCTTCGTGTATACGATTTATCCTAGCCATGTAAACACTTGTCACACTCATACACAAATTCTTGAGCATTGTCGCACAAGTGTCATCTCATTCCTCCTAAATTTTATCTCAAGTGTCGCACTTGTCTTTTCTTGTCATGAGACAATCGCTTAGAGGGTAATGCTTTGCTTGTTGTTTCGATGGTCTATGGTTATCGTGTCGTCGAAGTATGCTAAGTGTGTGATCATAGTTTGAGTTCATCACGAGTCAATCTTTTCCCTCGCACAACCACTATCGGAAATCTTCCCAACCGGGAAACTCAGCTTCACCAGGCCCCAACTAAGCTACGAGCTGCGTAGTCTCCGCGCTCAATGATGTGACCTTGCTAACTGGAACTACACAATGTGTCATAACTATCCTCCAGGGCAGTTTCACTATGCAATTCCATAGTTTAACAACCTTCCTCGACTACCAAAATTGCACAACAATTCCTTCCAGTTCGTCTTGAACTGCACATTTCGCACTTTCAGTCCTCAAGCTTTTCCCTTGCCTATTGGAATCTCGCAGTGTGTTAGGAATCTGGACACCACATATCTCCACAATGGTATGATATTGTCCACTTTGGGCCTAAGCCCTCATGGATTTGCTTTTGGACTTACCCCAAAAGGCCTCATACCAATGGAGATATTTGTCCATCCTTATATACCCATGATCCTCCCCACTTCTAGTCAATGTGGGACTTTGGTCGTATACCCAACAATCCTCCCCTCGAACAAAGGACCATTGAGCCTCCCCTCAAACGATTATCCATCCGTCCACTCTCTACCAACCGGGATTCTCCGCTCCAATTCGTTGGAAGCACACGGCTTACATGGAACACCACCTGAGCTTGCTCTATCCCAGGTCAACTCCTCTTCACAGTGTTGGGACAGACACGTCCATGAAGAATCCAAAGCACAACGCCTGTCTAACCGAGCTCATCCACGGATCTCATCGTGATATTACCGGGGCCCACGAGTTTCGTTCGGCATTCCGAGGATTCATCCACTTGGCTAACTTCGGGGCATGGCTCTGATACCACTTGTAAGGACTTTGGACACCACATATCTCCACAATGTTATGATATTGTCCACTTTGGGCCTAAGCCCTCATGGATTTGCTTTTGGACTTACCCCAAAAGGCCTCATACCAATGGAGATATTTGTCCATCCTTATATACCCATGATCCTCCCCACTTCTAGTCAATGTGGGACTTTGGTCGTATACCCAATACCTAGCTCTGATACCAAAGACAGAGAACTCAGAAGAACCACAAGGGTTCAGGCCGATAGCACTCTGCAACATCATATATAAGATCCTAGCCACTATAATGGTGAATTTATTAAAACTAATACTTCCAGAATTGATATCCCAGGAACAAATGGGGTTTATTAAAGGCAGATAGAGAACTGATGGAATAGTAGTAGCACAAGAAGCAATATATTCTTTGAAGAATTCAAAAACCAAAGGGATGTTGATAAAACTCAACCTAGTTAGGGATACCTACAAGAAATCCTAAAGGAATACGGCTTTGAGGATAGGTGGGTAAACTAGGTAATGTCAATGATCAACACGCTAGTTATGTCAATCCTAGTAATGGATCACCATTAGAAGCCTTCAATCCATCCAAAGGACTCAGACAGGGAGACCTGCTATCCCCATTCCAGTTCATTATTGCAGTGGACGGTCTAGGAAGAATAATAAAAGACAAAGTGCAAAGCAGACAACTGCAGGGATTACGACTATGGGGAAATGACCTACCTCTCACCCATCAACAATTTGTTGATGATGTTATGTTATATGGATAGGAAACACTTAAAGAAGAAAAACAAATAATGAGAATTCTCATGAAATTTACTAAGGCATCGGGAACAGAAATAAGTAAAGAGAAATCAGAAATCTATTTCTTCAATACAAAAGCTTCCTCCCAAAATTTCCTAGCTAGAACAATGGGTTTCAGAGTTGGGAAATTTCCTACAAAATACCTAGGTATTTTTTTAAGGGACCAACAGAACAAATTTTCTAATTGGGGAATATTGATAGGCAAGATGCAAAAGAGAATGAAAAGCTAGACATTCAGGGCACTAAACATCCTGAGTTGCATAATACTACTTAAGTTTGTGCTACAGTCCATACCCATTTATCAACTAACTAGCCAAGCTGCACCCAAAACAATCTGCCAGAAAATGGTAGATATGTTTAAAAAGTTCCTTTGGCAAGGGTCGAGTAAGATAAAAGAAATGGGTGCTGCTTGTAGGAATTTACAGGGTAAGTTCCTCAGACAGAACACCAGAAGGACACCGCTCACAAACAGATCACAGATCAATACACCAGTACTTTGACGTGGTTAAAACCCTCAGAGAGGGAAACAGTCCATGGCCTGCGCCAACGTGGCTACTACAGGCAATTTATTAATAAAAGAATGAAAATTTACATAAGCTTCTCTCATGCA
>APFE031474194.1:0-11763 GCA_000404065.3 Pinus taeda
TAATGGTAAAAGACTGCACCAGTATATTGTAAAAGAAGTTTTCTAATTGAAAAGAAGATAGAGATGAATTGCAGCAGGTGTTTTTCACCCACATTGGGTTTCCACCTTATATCTTGTGTTCTTGTGTGTGACTGTCTTTCTACTCTGTTTTACTGTCTCTGGTTACTGTTATTTGATTCTGCATCAAGATTAACAATCATCATCAGAAAGATTAAGTAAAGTTAAAGCTTGTTTTGTATACGCTGGTTTCCTTCTGCATAATCGTGTATATACGCAGGTGCATTAAACTGAAGTAGCGTATATCAGTTGTTTTTGAAAAAGGAATAATTATCTTGATAATACTGATTCACCCCCCCTCTCAGTATTATTTCCAACAATATCTCCGAATCTCATTTATAGTGTGAAGATAAAGCATAAAAATAAAGGTGATCTCAAAACATTGTCCTTTTATGTGAAACAAATCAAGTAACCTTAATCATGTTTGAATTTATATCTATGCCGAGCCAAGATACTAACCCAAGTAAGTTATATTTCAATTCTCACATAACGACTTGTAGAAACAAAGTGTCATCAGTTGATCAAGTGATGAGTACAGGTTCACACCTCAGCCAATAGACAAGTTCAATACTCGGGGACGTATCTTGATTCGCACCTCTGAATTGTATAAAGGTTGCAAACAAAAAGAACCTAGTAAAAAAGGATGGGTCTGGTTCTAATGATCTAAGTTTCCATATCTATTAAAAAGCCAAAAGACTGCAGTCTACCCACTTAATGTCTTTTTACCTCATAGAACTCCTACACCATATCCTACCAATAAAAAACAATAACATGCCAGAGTTAAAGAAACAACAGAAAGAAGATGCATCTATCTATATTATTTGTTATGTCATTTCATCAATTTTTCTGCACTGGGTGGTTAAATGTGAAGTAGTGGATCTGGACTGACCTCTGGTCGAACTTGCTTCATATAAGCAGCAATACCAGCAATTAGACCGCCCCCACCTACAGGGACAAATACAGCATGTAGTGGGCCTGGATTTTGGTGTACAATTTCCATTCCAATCGTCCCTTGGCCTATGATGACATCCGGATGATCAAAAGGAGGTATAAAAATGCGGCCCTCTTCTTCACTTCGTCGCTTCGCATAAGTTTGGGCTTCATCATAGGAATCTCCAATAAGTACTACAGTTGCACCTAGACGTTCAACTGATTTCCACTGCAAAAAACCACACTAGTGAATGTCTACTCTAAGATGCTGAACAACTAACATGACTTCAACGTCAACCATTCCAATGGCCAAATAAAAACTTCTACAAGTTTTGGTTATTACATATCTGGCCTATATGCTCTAACAGAGGGCTGAATAATTCATTCAGGTAAAAAATTAAGTGACAGACCAACCATTTAAGCAAAGAAATGATCTTGATTAGAAGGCTAGAAAATAAAGTTATCAACCATAAAGATGCTTTGTCCTGCCAAGTAAAGCAAGAAACAACTAGAACCTTGATTTCAGGTGTAGTTACAGGCATTACAATCACTGCATTACACTTGAGTCTTTCTGCTGCCAATGCGACTCCTTGAGCATGGTTACCTGCTGATGAGCAAATAACTCCTTTTTCTAGCAGCTCTTTTGGTAGTTTTGCCATCATGTTGTATGCCCCACGCAACTTGAATGAAAAAACCTGTGCATAAATAGTTACAACATTATTTCAGATGATTATCTCCATATAACTCTCATGCAGTATTCAAGAACCAAAGAATTGCCAGCAGAGGATCAGATTACTTGACAGTAATCAGTGTCTGTATCAAACATTTCCATTTTCAACATTAGTTTAACCTGCATGAAATGCAAAGACTGGTGAAGTACGAGATATGAATTCCTGCAATATTGAACACCCATAGGCCCAAAAGGCAGCTTCAGTAGATGTAGTAACCTGATTCTAGTCCAATGTAAAGGTTAACAGTGAGTTCTACAATGGAGGAAAGAATAATAAAGTATAAAGAATATCACGAAAGGCAGCCTCTGAGTAGATGTAGTTACCTGATTCTAGTCCAATATAAAGGTTAACAGAGAGTTCTACAAAGGAAGAAAGAATAATAAAAGCATAAATAATATCACTTCCATAAGATGAAATAAAAGTCAATCAAACACACTTAACTGTATGACTCCCAAGAGGCCCATACAAGAACTGTTGCAAATTAACAATATTTCCCCCTTTTTCAGCTTTAATTCTAAAAGTTGTAATAATGTTTTTAACAAATATAACCTATATTTATATAATAATATAAGAAAGTGCTCAGATAAATAAACCACTCTAGGATGAGAAGTCAGTGTCCACTAGGAAAATTCCTCAACTGTTGCACAAAGGAGGGTTTTAATTATGTATCTAAAAGGAAAATTCTTGAAGTGCCGAAGATCATTCATTCTGTGCTGTCAGTGATGTTGGGAAGCTTTGCAATGGTCTGCACATTATAGAGGCAGTGCTGCAATCCTTGATGAGGTGTACTCTAGTGGATGTGTTCACACATGTACTGTATTTGTACTTTATCTCCTCTGCACTTTAGTACAATTGTCATGTCTTTTTCGGGCGATTTCATCCTAAATTACTACTTACCACTTTATTGTATTTTATGGGGACTTGGTCAAAGATGATCATACACCATAAGTTTTGTGCTCCCATATAACCTAATGCAATATAGAGTGTACAGTTCAGCAATATCCTCTTTTACTCGCCTACTTGCTCTATTGTTTGGTTTCTTGTATGTGAGTATTTCAAACTGTTGTTACTATACTCATATCAACTGGTATCAGAGCCTAAAAATCAGGGTTTCTTTAGCGCTATGCAAAGAATTGATAGTTCTAGGGGAATTTTCATGCCTAAAATTCCCATAAAGCTCTCAACTCTCAATGGTTGGTGATTTAGAAGCACATTGACACAAACCTTTCCTGATTTCAAGCCATCAGCAAATACGAAACTCATTATCACTTGGACTTCTCTCATTGATTTTCCTCATTTCCACATTTTTCGACAAAATTCTGCAATTTTCCTACATTTGTGATTCCCATCTATTTGTGACTCATAGTACCATAAGTTGTATGCCTTACCACAACTTCCAGAATACTTGTTCCACAACTCTCTATGCAGTTGTTCAACCTGCTGAAAATTAATAGCCTTCTAAAACCATGAATTAAACTAAAGCTTCAAAACACAATTGCAATTTTTTAATTGTGGGACCCATGCCATGACTGGTACCCACAGTTTTCTGTTTGAAAGTTCCAAATCTGCATAAGTCAAATTCAATACATGGATCACCAAAACTCTTCTGGAAACATAGAATGCTCTCAAGACTCTACCCTCACTCAACCTGTTGAGGAAATTTCTTGATAAACACCAATTAATGTAAAATAGAAACTTCACCTATTAACTGAAGGTTTCCAGATCTTAACCCTTGAATTTTCTACCCTAGGGATTTTATCAAATATAAATATCGCAACAGTGGACAGTGTTTAAACTCTTAACAACCCCAATCCAATAGGCAATTCAAGAGATAAGATACCAACTGTTCTGTTAAGTTTCAGCCCTCTTAAGCAATCTTATTATGCATATAATTGATCTGAAAATCACTTAGGACAGCTGTAAATACAGCAGAAAATCTGCCCTTACTACAATTATAATGTTAAATCACTTTAAAAAATCGTTCTTAAGTCTCCAAGGGATGAAACCCTATTCCTAATCTTCAAGATGCTCCAAGAAGTTTAAGAAACCCTGGTCACTCCAAGAGAGAGAAAATGAAAAAGAAGATCTAGGAGAGAGAGCAGTAGTGGGCTCCTCTTGACCACATCCCTAACACAAGTGTGAACAAGAATGATGAGTGAGTTAATGGAGGCCAACAGTACATATGTGGGACTATGTCCTTAAAAGAAACCTATAATAACACCTATAGGCTCGCACAATTAGAGTGCTACACTCCAAGGGTACACATGTCGAGCTCCAAGGTTATGTCATCCATAAGCAAGGCTCCAAATGCAAGGGCGCTCCATGAGGTGTGTCAAACCTCCTACAAGCCTTTCATGAGTCTAATGAACCTCCTAACCCATGTACTTCATTGGGTCCACACCCCTTGCATGAACACAACAGCAACCCAAGTGTCACTGAGTCAACTCCAAGACTCCAAACATGCATCCAAGCTACCGATGCTATCTAGAGCCCAATGCCCTTCTCCAAGATGTGAAGTCCTTCTCCTCCTATGCAGGGTCTTCTCCAAGCAACTATCTCCATGTGGTCATCATGTAGAACATCACCAAGTTGTCTAAAGATCTCCAATGCCCTAGGGAAAAATATCATGCAATACCCACCTGAGGTCAAGCAGTCACTAAATAAGCTATCTACAATGTGCATTGTGCACGCTGCAAACCATCACAGCACATCTCCCATTTGCAAATCCATTATGGATCATCAAGGGGCTGATCATACACCATGTACCCTAAAATTTGAATCTCATAAAGTACCCCCAAACATGGTGTAAACACTTTCAGAGAATCCCAAAAGCTAACACCCAAGGAAGAACACATGCAAGAGTAGTAGCATCAGGGAAACACTTGCCATCCAACAGCATCCAAGCCAAGTATTGATGGGAAGCTATCCAATGACAACCCAATATACCTATAGGTATTGCTATTGGCCATCAACCCTTCAAGTTGTACACAAACCTTTCCATCCTCAAATTTGACAAAGTCTTGAATAGTGACAACCTATGGCTCTTAACTCTATAATCTAGAGGCCTACTTCAAGACCTATCTAATGTGAAAGAGTCTAGGAATCAATTGACAGTTGAGGTATACATGAACAAGAATGCCTCACCTAGTACACATTCAATGCCTTGCAATCACACTATCAATAAGGATGACTTTAAGGTTGATTATCTACAAGTAGTTCAATGCATTAGGGACAAGGATGATGTTGAAGCTTGTAATAGCTTTGGAAGGCCTTTTGCATAGGCCTGGTGTCTTGGCATGTAGGAGAAGATTTATTGCCTCTTTAGGTATTTATGTCTACTTTCCTAAGTCTACTTAGGAAAAGTACAATAATTAAAGTCAATTAATTATTGTGGACTATTAAGTCATTTTCTAAGGATAAATAATAAAATTGTTTTAGTGACTTAGAAATAATCTCAACTATTGATCTCCTAGATCTTATAGAATGGAGATAAGGGTTAGAGATCTGGGCTTAATGAAGATTATAAATGAAATCCTAAGGGAGAGGTCAAGACATAGATAAAGAAGAGAGGCACTTGCAACATTTTTGGGAAAGTGATTTTCTCAAGGAGAGGGTGAATTCTCTAGAGTGGGAGGCTCAGTTAGACAAAGGAAACAAAAGGAGAATATAGGGATAATTTAGGAGTGTTTCCAGGAGATCGATTTGTTGGAGATTGGAAAAGTCGATTTAGTGAAGTGAGGAGGAGGCGCAGTTGTTGGGGTGGTCGATTTGCCAGGGCCAACTTGTGAGTGTGTAGAGGTTAAGCGAGGGCAAAGCGCAGGGGCCAATTTACTATTTAGAGGTGGGTCGATTTTCTTCAGGCCAAATTTAGAGGTGAGTCGATTTTCTTCAGGCCGAATTTCTTTGGTGGCTAGTTTCTGGTTGGCCAAATTATTCCAATAGGGCCGAGTTGCAGGTTCCAATCACTATATTTTTCTTTGTAAATTTTGTGTGGGTCGAAACCCTAATTTTCCATATTAAATTAAAGAAAGAGAATTGGTGTGGGTGTTTATCTAGTGCAATGTGTAATTGATCTCTCTCTGATTTTATTTCCACTGCACATAAATTTCTAGATGTTTAAATACCAATGATTTATTTTTCAACAATTCAAAATTTATATGGTTAATAAAATAAATGGATGGGAAAAATAATTGTTGCGATAAAATAAATCTGGGTTGGTATAAAGAGATTTAACAGATGAGATGTTGGCAAGATGATTGCAACTTCGACAGAACCTTGAGCAATTTATAGTGTATTGAGGTCTTCAACAAATTGTCCATCAAACTTGAGATAAGGGATCCTAAAAATACCCTTCACATTCAATTCATTCCTTGATTGCTTTTCTCTATAAAAACAAAGCTAAAACACTTCCCAATTCTTCATGGGATCACACCTGTCAACCATCTTCCAAGATCGAGGCTAGGTAGCCTAAGGCTAATCAGCTTGCTATGCAGTTTTCACAACCCTTGGGAAGAAGGGACCTGTCTTTCGCTTCTCTCCCAAACACATTTCATTTTGATTAAGAGAGAACTAGCCTCAATAGTTGAGGGAAGAAGAAAATTTTTCTCTTATCACAAGCAGTATGGTCACTCCCATGATGATGTTGTGTTTTATAGGACAAAAGGGCCAAGGCTTTCCTTATTGCACTACAATAGGCAATCGAGGAACCTGACATTGTTCAATAGTAACAAAAATCTGATGTTTGTGATCCCAACTCCAATCCTTCAATGACCCTCATGGCCAAAGATTGTATTGACCACAAGAGAGATGCTCTCTCCATTTGCAATTCTAAATCAAGGAAAAACTCATATAGTTGATCATGGATAACGCAACCAAAGGATGCAAAGTAGGTGAAGTAGTTGTAGCTTTAATTGATCCAAGTAATCTAAATGTCCTCCCAAACCACCACGAAAATTTAAGTTTGTTGCTCTAAGCATGTTCTCCAAATCATTTTCTCCACTTCTTAAATTTTAGGAGTTTCCTAAATTTTAGGAGCTTCTATTTTTACACAAACAATGAAGTAGTTATTAGTCATCATTTATGTCACTTCCTATATTCTAGGAATTTCCCTAAATTTTTAGGATTTTTCTAATTTTACACTACAAGTAAACTAGTGATTAGTCAGTAGACTCAGCACTAAGCAACGGTCACTTGCATGAATAAGGACGACTATGTTTTATTTTAGAAAAGAATCATAATTCTTAGTGCACCCTCTCATGTGGACTAGTGCATTCCACCTATAGAGAAACTCAAATATACTCAAGATCTCTCCATACATGTTAGCGTAAATTTAGTATGTCTCTTTTCTAAGTTGTGTGCCCTCCTTAGAGTAGTTAGTATTTACATAAGGAGAGTTAAAAACGAGCCTTTGCCATCTTATCTATTGATTTGTATTCATCTTCCACATTCATGCTTGTGAGAAGTAATGGGAGGGTTAGAGGGCAAGTTAATTGAAGAGAACACAAGTAAGGAGGGCACCCAACTACCTAGAGTGCTTCTCTCTTGTCTTTGACCATTTTGTAGTCATTCTTCTCAAAGTTAAGCGAAGTTTCATGAGGGTTATTGCATATTTCTTGTTTGTCAATTTGTAATTTCTGAAAGTGCATTTCTCAAATCTACTACTTGGCACTTGCTGCATTGATCTCAAGTTTATATGTGCAGATCCTCTTTCCCTAATCTATCAGCCTATGGTTTTATGTTTTTAAATATGAAGCTTTAATTGGTGTTTCAGCATCTTTATTGTTTCAATTTTTAAGTTTAAGTCTTTGGAATCAGATCCATGTATCCATGAATTAAATTTTCAACATGACTCGTATGTAAAAAAATTTCATAAAAATTCAAAAGTAAATAGACCCACAAATCCACATTCGACAATTACCAGGACACAAACCGAGATGACATGTTCATTCATAACGAATATACTTACAGGCTGCAAACCCTCGCGCTTCAATAAAATTCTCACCCCGGACCTCTGACTTGTCTTGGGTGCATACTGCAGTGGGGATTCATTGGCCACCTCATAAACTTTGGAGGACAAAATACTCATAAGATAAGACACATTGGTTGGCCCTCCATTCCCGTTGGTAACGCTATGGGGATTCGTCTTGTCTGAAATGGCCCCAAGGTACCCTAGTTCATATTGATCCTCTTGGAGTCATCCTCCACACCAACAAATGTAGATCTTGGATTGGATATAAAGGAGGAGGAGGAAGCAGCGGAAATGGTGGTGAATTGGATAATTTTGACATGGAGGAGGTGTTAAAATTGGCAACTAGGGCCAAACTCCACATGGGTCATCTTATTTACGACAGCTGATATTTTTCTTGGATTCCTCTCTTCGAGAGGTGTAGGGTTTATCTAAAGATCATTTGATTCTGACATGTACAAATGAAGTTATGAATTTATTTTGATTATGGTCAAATTGTCAAGATCGGCCAGCAAACTTATGTAGACTCAAAAGCCCAACAGTCACGTCTATTCATCCTCAACGTTGCATACAAATAGAAGGATACTTAGCCTCATTTGGACACAATCATCTTCACACTTCTCTCTCTCTCTCCTCATTGACTGGGTACGGATTCCTGGGACTCTCTCTCTCTCCACACATCCGAAATTGCAGGAGAGCGAAATTTCAGGAGGCCGAAATTTCAGGAGACCGAATTTCTGGATAGTTTGACCAAGCGTTGACCAGCATTCATTGACTGTTGACTAGCGTTCGCTGCAGCGAGGGCTGACCTCATGTGGGTTGTTTGACCAGAGTTTGACTGGGTTGAATTTCACTGTTTTGAGGGTTGTTTTATCTTGTTGTTTGGAGGTCGAAGTTGACCGATTTGTTGAGGGTCAAATCTGCCTCGTTGACCAATGTTGACTTTTTTGGTTAGGGCTCTTTTGCTGCTGTTATAAATTATCAGATTTGTAAATTGTACTATCTCTCTCTGTTGAACTATTGAAGACTAAAAGAAGATTTGATCAAGGGTTTCCCCACATTGGGGTTTCTCCCTAGCTGATGCCACATCTTATGTCCTCTTGTCTTGGCTTGTCTTCTACTGTTTATGTTTATGTTCTATCTGCATTTTACTATCATTTTGATGTGATTGCTAATCTGAATATTGATACTGGGCTAATAAAGAAATTGAAGTAAAATTGCTCTGAAGCATAGAACATACAATTGTTGCCTAAAATTAACATGGTATCAGAGATGAGCTGAAGACAAAGCCCAAGCAAGAGTGAAAGAACAATCACCAAAGATAGTTGGACAAGGACAAAAGGTTCAATTGGTTCCTCATCCTACTTCCCGGCTGAAGACAAGCTCCATGATAAATCTAACTATCATGGATGGAAGATGTCTCTTGATTTGACCTTGGAAGAAAAAGAAGTGATGGACTATGTGCAGGGTAAAATCCGTGAACCTCCTTCAAATGCACCGGCTGCTGCAAAGACCAAGTACAATAGGATTGAAGTCAAAGCAAAGAAGATTATCAAGGATTCCATTCACAAGCATTTGGTGGCCTGCATCTCCGAATTGAAGACCTCCAAGGAGATCTACGACAGGTTGGTCGACATGTTCAAGGTTAGTAATGCTAATCAAATTCTATTTCTCAAGAATAAATTGAAGGGTATTAAGAAGGGAAAGGACGAGGATATTCAATCCTATTTCTTGAGGATTACTGAGATCAAGAATGATCTACCCTCAATTGGAGAAGTCATTCCTAACAGGGAACTTACTTTCACCACCCTTGGAGGACTCCCACCTGAGTGGTATGTATTTAGAACCTCCATCCTCAACAATGATCGAATTCCAAGGTTTGAAGAATTGATGTCGAGATGCATTCAAGAAGAAACAAGAATTGTGGAGCAAGAAATGCCTTCTAATAGAAGCAACCCCACTACATTCTCTGCTCATGCCAAAAGGAGAAATAATGCCGGGTCTAAAGGTCATTTCCATGGAAAGCCTGGATCTAAGGGAGGAAGGAAGGGCAGGTGTTTTTCTTGCAATAAGTTTGGCCACTATGCAAGGGAGTGTCCAAATAGAAGGGACACATCGCGCGATGATGATCACAATCATTCCAAGGGCAACTTCAACAACAATGATCAAAGGAATGGCAAGTCCAATGGCAAAGGAAAAAGGAATGTGGGACATCAAGGAAATGGTCGACCCTCCAAGAAATCAAGGAACTCAAGGTATGAAGAATCAAATGTTGTTAACAATCAGCAAAAAGAGTACTATCTTATATCAGCCCTCTCCACTGCCTCTCCTCCAGACACTTCAGGAAATTGGCTAATTGATAGTGGTACCTCATGTTAAAATTTGGTACCGAAGGACAGGTGGTTCCCTAGGCTTTGACCTTTGGCCTAGGGAAAAGTGTCCAAAAGAATTTAATTTTT
This sequence comes from Pinus taeda, assembly GCA_000404065.3. Lineage (NCBI taxonomy): Eukaryota > Viridiplantae > Streptophyta > Pinopsida > Pinales > Pinaceae > Pinus > Pinus taeda. The sequence continues at coordinate 10,143 of APFE031474194.1, forward strand.
CTCCTAAAGTAACTTTATAATTTTTATAAAGTTAAATCTAATTTAAAAGTGACTTTAAGTGATAAAGTTACTAAAGTCTAATTTTAAAATTGACTTTAATAAAGTTAATGTAAAATTAGAAAGGAAAAGTGACTTTGGAAAATGACTAAGTGGGTCTTTATTAAAGTGGGGTGAGTTAAAAAATAAAAAGTGAAATTTAAATGAGCATTTAATCTCAGCCCTACATCTCAATCTATTTCAGCCATTGGATTTAGAGGTTACCCAAAAATCACTTAGGGTTAGATTAAAGGAGGAAAAGGAGGAAAAGGTCATTCATTCTTTCATGAGTAGATTGAGAGAATGAGAGAATGAGAGTAAGAGAGCAAGGGAGATTTCTAGACAAGGAGGAGAAGGAGACAGCAGCTTGGCACACATTCCAAGGCAACAGTTGAGCAGATTTGTACAGCTGACTCAGCACACAGTGAAAGACTGATTTTGGCACGATTTTCTAGAAATCCGTACAGCTGATTTGCACAAAAAACGAGGAGTGGTTTGCACAGAAATCGAGGAGCAGTTTGTTGTTTTTTCTGCACGCAAATCGAGGTCCGTAAAGCACATTTAATGCAGGCCGTACAGCAGCATTTAAGGCTGAAAGTGGGCACAAAAATCGAGGAGGCCGTACAGCATTTATTGTTGTCCTGTTTGCTGTAATTTCCAGTTTGCTGTGAGGCACGGGAAAAAAGATAAGTTGTAAATTTGCTTGCTGATTTTTGTTGAATATTTTTCACTGTAAAAAAAAATGCATTTTCAAAAATAAAGAAGAGCTCTCGAACTGGTTTTCCCCAAGAGCTGTAGGGGGTTTTTCCAGGGTCACATTGACCAAAAATCACGGTGTTCAAATGTGTTAAATGACTGTTTTTACCTGCTGATTTTTTATTTCTGCATTTTCCAGCATTCTGTAAAATTTCCAGAATTTGTGTTTTCAGCAAAAATTTATTTTTTCAGTTGTTGAATGTATGGATATGGGAAAGGGCATTTAACTATATGGGAGAAATAAGGTGAAACTGAAAACCGGGGTGGGAAATGAGAAATTTCTACATGTTATCAGAGCTTGAGTGTTGAAGTGCAGTTTGGGACAGCAAGGAGGAAAATTATAGCCTGTTGTTTTTTCACTCAGAAAATTCCAGCAAGCTGATTTTTTACAAACAGCAATTTTATCTTTACTACAGCAGTGCTATTTTTCAGTTTTAGGACAGCAGGATGTCATTGGGATTGAGAGTGGAGGATAGGCTGGATGGGCATACAAATTACAGCGTTTGGAAGGAGAGAATGCAGAGTATCTTTGAGGAGGCAGAAATCTGGGATATCATGGTGCATACCACACAGAACCCTGTTGTTGTGCCTACTGATGCTACTCAGTTGACTGAGTATAATAAAATGAACAACAAGGGTAAGAGGATGATTCTAGACGGAGTCAAAGACCATCACATTCCTCATGTGAGAGGAAAGAGCAATGCCCATTAGATGTGAACAGCATTGTCCAATCTCTACCAGAGTACCAATGAAAACCGGAAAATGGTCCTGAAGGAGAAGCTGAAGAACATTAAGATGGGTAATGATAGTGCAGCTGGATATCTCACAA
>APFE031474195.1:0-17245 GCA_000404065.3 Pinus taeda
CCGTGCTGAGAGAAGCTTATGTAAATTTTCATTCTTTTATTAATAAATTGCCTGTAGTAGCCACGTTGGCGCAGGCCGTGGACTGTTTCCCTCTCTGAGGGTTTTAACCACGTCAAAATACTGGTGTATTGATCTGTGATCTGTTTGTGAGCGGTGTCCTTTTGGTGTTCTGTCTGAGGAACTTACCCTGTAAATTGGGAATCACGTTTGCCGTTAGACCAAAACCTGCAAGTGTTAGTCAACGATCGCATCGCCAGAGATAAGGATCCACGAGAGGCAGTTAGTCCATGTCGCGACACACACAGGGAGCATTGGTTTATCCAATGTCCAACAATCTACCCCCAATGCGAGCCAGGTGTGTATTGAACTCGTGACCTATGCTCTGATACCATGTAGGAATTTACAGGGTAAGTTCCTCAGACAGAACACCAAAAGGACACCGCTCACAAACAGATCACAGATCAATACACCAGTATTTTGACGTGGTTAAAACCCTCAGAGAGGGAAACAGTCCACGGCCTGCGCCAAAGTGGCTACTACAGGCAATTTATTAATAAAAGAATGAAAATTTACATAAGCTTCTCTCATGCACGGTTAACCTACAAATGACCCTCCATGTGCTTTAAATAGAATTCATGGACCAATTGGGTGTCAAGCCATGGATCAAGTGTCGGTAATACGGAGGAGAGAATGAACGTCGGATCACTACATATCGTGACCGTCGGATTGTAAGTTACAAAATGTACAACGGTAAAGAAACACACTTTACCTAACGCTAACCTAACTCTATACTAGACCAAGTTGAACTTAACTATTCCTATGTGTCGGAATATCCTAACACTTCTCCTCCAAGGTACTGAATAAACTTTTATCGTCGGTCATGTGGAATGAGGCTTCACTGTCAAGAAACCAACGACAACCCATCGTCGATGAAACTATGCATGAGATGAGGGTAAATTCCATCTCAAACTGAGAGGCCAATGCCTCATCTTCTGATCCTTCCAAGGATACCTTCTTGGACTTCTTCGATGGGCGATTAGTTGCATAATGACCCACCTCATGACAATTAAAGCATCTCACTTTAGATTTGTCAATATTCTTCCCCCCATGAGAATAATTCGATTTGTAATGAGAATCATTCTCCTCCCCTTTCCTTGCCTTACCTGCTAAGGCCAGATTTTCTTCATCATCCTTGGATGAAGAACCATCTCATGTGCTCCTCCTGATCTCCTCCTGCATGAGATCCGACCATAATTATTCCCTATCTGGTAGTTTCTCCCTTCTATTCACAGAGTCCTGGTAGCTATGATAGCTCTTAGGAAGGCCAAGGAGACCGAGACTCACCATATCATCATCAACAGTAGTTATTCCCACACTTCCAAGCTCATCTCTGCAGGTGGTGAGCTTGTTTAGATATGTAGAAATAGTATCGCCGTTCTCCATCTTGATTTTCCAAAGCTTATCCTTGAGCATGAATTTCCTCTAGTCATTATTGTTCTGGTAGAGGTCCTTCAATGTCTTCAACATTGAATATGGAGTATCCTTCCCATGGAGACTCGAGACAATATGGTCTTGAACTCCCTCAAGGATGATTCATCTCACCCTCACCACACACTTCTTCCATTCAGCCAATTCTTGTGCATTAGTTGCAGCTTGGCTTGGGGATTTCTTGATCAATGAAATGCTTCAAACCATTGTCTTCTAATACCACTTCCATGCAATCCTTCCATGCTATGTAATTTGAGTTTCCATCCAGTGCATACTCGAGTCTCAAGCCATAGAACGCCATTGGTGAACTTAGAGGTATGATAAGAATTCGATTTTACTTCTCCAACCAAGAACTTCAAACTTCGAATTTTTTCCTTCTTCAGTATACTGTTTACTACTTCGATCTCCTTTGCTCTGATACCATGTAGAAATTCTCACTGTAGATTAACCTGATAATGCAATATACTAAAGCAAAATACTTAATCTACTTCTATAATCAAAATTGTGGAAGCTTAATCGATTTGAGCAAGATCAAACAGAACACATATAACAGAGAAGAAGAATCAATACACATGAAACACTGAAGAATACTCAGGGGAAAGCCTCAGCTAAAAACCCTGCTATCTATATTATCATACAAGGTGGAAATACATCAAGATTACATAAAGCTTTAGCTCTCACAACTAGCCATCTCTCCGTACAATCCTCTTGGATTCTCACAGGTTAACAAGGCTTCTCACAAACCTTCTCCTTTGCCCCCCAAGCCTCCTATTTCCTTGCACAGTTTCTCTAGGTGATCCTACTATTACCAAGTGTAACACTGATCTCACACCCTGCTCTAACACACTGTCAGAACTGCGCAATCCTCAAGGAACCTTATTCCTTCTACATGGATGAGTTTCCTTTATAAGAAAATCCTCCAACTGATAGTACATTGTCCCTATCTTTAATATCAATTGGATCTTTTTCTGAACTGACATGCATGAGTTATTCATGAGAGAATATTTAGTTATCTGGAGCACACTAGTTTCATGCATGCATGCATTAACTGACTGAACTCACAATTAGTTCCTCAAACAATTTGGAACTAATTTAACTGAACTTACTCAGTTAACTGAGATAACTAATTACAACTCAAATACAACTCATCCTTATCTCCTTAATTAAGGGATAATCTCCTCAATCAAAGGGATAATTGTTGCATGACTTCACAAAGACTTCATGTTTGAATTTCTCCAACTAATTAATTCAAGATGAATCAATTAGTTATTTTTCAAGTAGTTGGTGAGACTAAATTCAAATTTTAATTCTCAATTTCAATTCAAGGACAAATTAAAATTGGAAGATTCTGAATGCTATTCTTAGCATTTCTTTTTGATATTTTCAACACAAACCTCTGTAGCTTGACCACAATTCACCAAACTAGCAGAGGAAGAACTTGCAGCTATGATGCCTACAAGGGAGGACGATGAAGAATTAATGGCAGAAGAAAAGGCGGTAGATGACGCTACTCCACAAGAACTAGCGTCGCCTGCTAGCCCAATGGGATTAGAAGCAATGGAGACACACGAGAATGCAGTCGATGTTGTTCGCAGGAAACAACTTCGACTGCCAATTTGAGGAGCGAATTGCTGCCCTTGGATGAAATTGTAGGTGGTGCTGATACACAAGAACCAACATCACTTGTCCAAGAAAATGAGGAACCTTTGGATGAAGTTGTAGGTGGTGTTGATACACAAAAACTAGCATCACCTTCTTGAGTGAATAAGGAACCCTTAGAAGAAACATGGAACATAGTCAACACTACTCTACAAGAATCAGTGTCGACTATTGAGCAGGAGGACAAATTGGAAAAAGCACGGGTAGAAAAAGAAAAAGGGAGCACATAGCAGCCAATGAACAAAGGGGAAGGAGAAGGAGGGCTTGAGCTAGAAGGCACTAAGAGAATGGACATTGAAGAAAACATTTTTAGTTCTCCGCTTCTTGCGTCTTTTCCAAGAGGGGAAAGGGAGTTTCATTCCCCTAGACACCTGGTGAAATAAAAAGCCTCTCCCTCAATATTAAAATTTGTCGGGGTAGTTAAAGGCACCATTGTTGACACTGTTACGTAGGAAATAGTGTCGACTGGTGAAAAAATTGCACAAAATGAGGGATTGGTGGTCGGCACTTCTACACAAGAAATAGTGCCTATCGAAGGACAAAGTGAGGAAATTATGACCGAAACTATTTGCACGGGGCCATTAGAGGAGAATTTTGCTGTTGAGACTAACCAATAAGGGCTAGAAACAACTTTTGAGCATATGAAAGAATACGGTCGAGAAGCGGGGTAGTCACAAGAAAAGAGTGTCGGAGACACTACCCCACAAAGGCCTACAGTGACTCCAAAGCTACCAAGGGAAGATCTGGAGGTCCCGAGACCTGAAGGAGAAGGCATTGGGATTGTTCCCCGAACTAAAGAACAAACAGAGGGAATCAAGATAAAGTTTATTACCAAACTGCTTCAAACTCCTTGTATCTTTTAGACTCTAACTTTGAGAGTTTTCTGGAGTGTATGTAATGGCTTACTTAATCTTATCATGCAAATTTTACTAGTGTTTAAATTACCTTAAAATATTGGCTTATAAATATCAAGAAATATTGGTACATACCTACATTGGTGAAATTGTAAATTTATTACTGATATAAATTTTGTTATTATTCAATTCCCAACTTACCTCCTCAAATTTAAATTTTGATAGGATATGGTCTTTGTCCATTTATTCCAATTTAAATATTCATATCTCATCCCCAAAATGTCCTCTCAAATTTACTTGGGAGAAGACATGGTCCTCTCCAATTAATTACCAAATTATATATTCATATCTCATCCCAAAATGTCCACTCAAATTTACTTGGGAGAAGACATGGTCCTCTCTAATTAATTACCAAATTATATATTCATATTTCATCCCCAAAATGTCCTCTCAGATTTACTTGGGAGAAGATAAGTCAAATGTAAGGATGAGGGGGTAGCTATAACATTAATGATAGGTGGTTGAGGTGGAGAAGAGAAGGGGGCATAAAAAGGGAAGGATGAGGGGAGGAGAGGGGATCCTTGGTCTTGCTTTTGGTTTTGGTTTGGTTGTGGTTTTGGAGGATTTGTTTTGATAGGAAGGTGGAGAAAAGAGAAGGGAGAGAAGGAGAGTATTGTTTATCTTGGACATACTACATCTGGTTGGACTTGAGCTCGAAGGGCTAGGGAACCTGTGGAGGTTTCCTAGGCTACAAAATACTTCATAGTTGGCTAGGAGGTAAATCCACTTGGTAATCAAGAGGAGCATCCCAACAAGATCAGGAGCTCGGGGAAATCTCAACTAGGCTATCGGAACAGGTATTCCTCTATTTATAGATTATTCATGTAAGTGATTGAAATGAAATGCTTACTATTTAAATGTGGGAAATAAAATTTAATGGTAAATTATCATCGTTTAAATGTTTAGTTAGAAATAATTTATTTCCTATTTGATTGTATTTAAAATTAGAGAAATTTAGTTTTGTTATAGGACCCAAGGATGGAGCCTCACACTATAATCATCTAAAAGATCACAAACCATCTCTATTCTTTAATAAACTTTTTTTAGTCATGTTATACACACTTGTTTCTCTCGTTCCAATAAATTAACTTTGTTTAGTCATGACAACAGAGATGTCCACACAGAATGTTTGGGTAAGTTGTCCATAGGGCTACTCTTCCTTAAAATTTTCAGGAACTTGTACTTGGGTTGAATCTATTATTTGTGCCTATGCAAGAATTGAACCTCAATGGTTAGCCTCATGTGCTATTGTGTTACCCATTTGTGACTCTTGACTTTAGGGGAAAATGGATCATCTCAGATTATTAAATTCCCTTTGAAGTGCAAAGGCACACCCATAAAAGGGATATTGTAATCCTCCTACCTTAAATTATGTTGAAGAATGTAACTAGTATCCATCTTCATAATTGTAATTGAGTCACAATGTAATGTATCTATAAAAAGAAAGAAAAGAAAAAATTATTATAAAAGAAATTGACTTTAGGTCAAAGCCTTCATTGTAGGCTTCTAGGGTTTATGTCAAGTGTCCTTGTCCATATCATAATGTAATAACTCTTCTTGGTATTTATCGATCAAGAAATAAAATTATTTGTATATAAAATAGGTCATTTGGGCCTCCTCCACCAAGTCAGACTCAAGAAAAACAAGTCGGCCTCGTCAAGGGGATTCTACCTCACACAAACACTATATAAAGCATCAATTTGACCCATTTAGAACACACACTCTCATCAAGTTCGATATACTAGAAGGAGAAGTAGAAAAATATAGTGAAGTTGCTAGAGAAGGATTAAAGAGCTGGAAGACCAAAAATTGAGTTCTTGGGCAATCTATCTCTCACACATGCAAAATTTTCTAGATTGCAACTGGGCTAAAATTTTGAAGTTGTTGGGGTCAAAATTTTGGTTGTTGCTGGGGGGCGAAATTCTAAATTTTTTGGGGCTTAAAATTCTGGATTGTTGTTGGGTTGTATTTGTTGGATAAGAAGAAACTACTGATTTGTTTTTAATCATCTTGGAAGATTGACTTGGTGGAGGAGGAAGGTCTTTTGGGTTTAAGGTCTTGGTCTATCTCAATTTGATTTACTAGTGGAATATTTTTACTGGGAGATGCCCTATAAAGGGGATTTAGCCCTGGCTGAGTGCCTGCATCTGGTATCATTGATCCTCATGTTTTTTATTTAATGATTGCTTGATTAAAAGAAGATAAAAGTATAACATAAAGAAGATGATAAGAATACAATAATAACACAATTAATTATCAACATAAGAAAATGGTTTCAAGGAAGGTCATAAGGAGTATAAGATAACAATATGACAAACTCAATGAATTTAGAAAACAAGTTAGAAGGAACCACCAACTACAAGGCATGGAATAAGAGAATGGATCTTATTCTTGCAAGACATAAAGTGTTGGATTTTTTTCAAGGAAAAGTTAAGGAACCAACAGATGACGTAGGAAAATAATAATACAAGGATACTAACATATTGGCCATGAACTTAATTGTAGATGGAGTGAAGGAAAATCTCATCTCTTACATATCTAATATATAATTTCCAAAAGCATTGTATCAATCCCCCTCCAAGTTATTCACCATCATGAACATTGGTCAGATAGCTAGCCTCAAGAATGAAGGACAATAAGGATGACAAGAGACAATATTGTGTCATCATATTTTGTATGGATATCTAAAATAAGAGATGAAATCAAAGAAATAAATGAGGTTTTACCAAAAAAATAACTAGTAATTAATGCTCTTCTAGTTCTACCAAAATATTGGAGTGATTTTACATCAGGAATTAGCAGTTGGAAGGATACTCCAACATTCAAACAAATGTGGAATGGATGCTATCAAGAAGAAGCCTGAATATCATTAGTAAACATCAATAAGGAGTATGAATAATACACCACCTCTAATGCCTATTTTTCTCATCACAATAAGAAGGGAACCTTCAAGAAGTTCAAAGGACCAAAGAAGAAAGTTGACCTATCTAAGGTTGAATGTTACAACTGTCATAAAGTGGGTCATTATAAAAGTCATTATCCTGAAGATCCAAGGAATAAGAAGAGATAAATAGAACATGTGAATGTTTTTGATGAAGCTCCACCTAAGATAAGCAAGGTTGAAGAATATGAAATCAAAGATGTATTTTCCAAAGACTCTTAGGGAATATTATTCCTCACATATCCTTCTATTTTAAATTTTTGTATTGTTTTCCTTTATGTTTTGATTTCTAGAGTTTGTAGGTCTAACATGTTATGTTGGAAAATTTTTGAATTATTTTGATAAGTTGTTACACGTGTCCCTCAGAAACATTGAATTAAGAGGGAGCTTCCACCACTTTACCAAAAGATAAGTATTTTTGTTCTTTGTTCCATCTTCTCATGTTTGGTTTCCTCCTCACATCTAGATTTTTTTTCCATTATATGCTAATAACCTTTTCTTCATATTTTTTCCTTGGTTAGGAAAGCTTGCATAATACACAAAGGTTATGGAGGAGACTTCAAAGGAAAGACTTGAAACATGGAAGAATTTTTGTTTCAAATAAATCCCTTCAAGAATTGATGTCCTGCAAGGCTTGTTAAAATAACAACTCAAGGTATGTCTTAAGTTTTGGTAAAAGGTTCTCTTCATAGAAAAGGTATGTTCATTCTCTTTTGAAATTTTCTTTACATTATTGACATCAATATGTCTAGGATTTTGAATCTTAAATATTCTTGTTAGGGTGATTAATCATTAGATTAAATCTACCCTCATTATATTATCATTTTGATCATTCTTATGAAACCCTAACCTTTACGGTTCACTACAAAAACCTAGAATCTTGTAGCTAAGGGTATGAAAATGTTGATTATGAAACCCTAGTCTTCTTAGGGTCTATTGATAAAGTATATAAATCCTATTCTCTTGAATTTTAAGGTTTTGGTATTGTTATGGTAAAACCCTAGTCCTTTAGGGTTTAAAGTTAATGTCTTGGTCATAGAAAGAAACCCTAGATCTTTAGGGTTTGGTAACTTAGGGTTTATGACCAAAAACCCTGCAATAGTAAGATCCTAGAAATGAATCCCTAAGTATATGTTCATCTATTTGATCAAAAACCTATCATGGTCAAAATTATTGTATATTTAATTTTGATGTATTAATGTTTGAGTCTTGGGTTTACCTAGTAGATATTTATGTGAAATGAATCTTAGATATGTATATGAAATTATGATAACTTAATTGTTGAATCTCATGTTTTAGTTTGTGAAATTTAGGGTTTGCAACAAAACCCTAGTAGAAATTAATATTCTAGGATATGATGATATTGTTTTCAATATGATTTAGTTTTGATGATAAAATATAGGGTTAGCAACAAACCCTAGTAGATTATGGGATGTAATTCTAAAATATTATTGTTTAAACATTAGATATATTGTACTATGATTTTATTTTAATTAAATTATTGATATCTAAGGCTTCATGTCTCGAAGATGGAGTCTATGGTTTATGACAAAACCCTAGAAAGAAGTTGAAATCTAGTATATAAAAATATGTGTCTCTTGCTGATTATGAACCTAACTAGATTTAAGCATTTGATTTCTAAAGTTTGAATATTTTGATGCTTCCATTGTAATGACATGATAAACATATTATAGTTTCCTTCATTCTTTTGTATATATGTATTTGGTTGTACTTGTTGTTGAAGATTTGCAGGTACATAATCTTCAAGATATTCATAAGTTGAATATGATAATGATGAGCACGATGAAGGAAAATATAAGAATGATGATTATCAAGATGACCTTGATATCATAAGAAATAAATGAAGCCTTGAAAGAATGAATTTTCTCCGAATTTTTGAAGGTGTTGATCTCCCTATGTTGAGAGGGAGCTTGGATATAAGAAAAGGTATATCTCCCCAGTTGAGAGGGAGGTAATTTTTTGACAATCATAGTGAATATCAATGAATGAATGAAAGTACTACAATTGGATTTGTAAACAAAATACTTTTGAAGTACAGAGGTTGTATTTGGTGCTATTGAATAAATGAAAGAAGAAGAAATCTTCTGACAAGTTGTATTTGCATAACTTGATGATGATATAAGTACAATCAGAATGGTTTAGGACCCCAAATGTTTATATTTACTTGAATATTTCTTTAAAGGTTTATTACGTATAGGGGTTATGATTATGCAGGATCTCTCCATAAAAATGTTGAACGTTTGAAGCATGCTTGGAGTGATCAATATATATCTTATTTCATTTAAAGGGCATATTGTGTAATACAAAATGCCTGGGAGAACATCTAGTCAGCTTATATGTTGATGTCTAGATCCCAAAGTAGGGAGGGTGGAGTTGGTCATGGATCTCTGGCCTTGGATACACACCTAGATCCCTAGGTTGGTGGTAGAGCTTAAATCCTGATGGTGCCTATAGTGGTTAAAGCTCAAGTCCACCTTAGTCCCACCGGATTAGAGTACCTTGGTCAAGTATATAATTTGTATCATTGTGTGTGTTGTGACTCTTCATAGAGTATATCATTTGATATATCCCATGTACCTTTGTATATATGTAATTATGAATACCTCCCTAGTTAAGAGGGAGTGTTAAATAATGTAGCTAGTGTCGGTCTTCATAATTGTATTTGAGTCATGATGTAATGTATTTGTCAAAAGAAAGAAAAAGAAATTGTATTATAAAAGAAATTAACTTATTAAAGCAAGGGTTTCATGCTTGGGTCGATGGTTCTTAGTTCAAAGCCTCCATTGTAGGATTCTAGGGTTTATTTCAAGTGTCCTTGTCCATCTCATAATGTAGTAGCCCCTTCTTGGGCTTTATCAATCAAGAAAGAAATTTAATTTTATATAAAATAGGTCATTTGGGCCTCCTCCACCAAGTCTAACTCAAGGAAGACAAATCGGCCTCATCAAGGGAATTTGACTGCACACAAACACTATATAAAGGAAGCAATTTGACTGCACATAAACACTATATAAAGGAAGCAATTCGAATCATTTGGAACACACTCTCTCATCAAGTTCGATCTACTAGAAGGAGAAGCAGAAAAATATAGTGAAGTTGTTAGAGAAGGATTGAAGTGTTCGAATTCTAAAAATTGAGTTCTTGGGAAAACTATCTCTCACGCATGAAAATTTTTCTAGATTGCAGCTGGGCCAAAGTTCTAAAGTTGATAGGGCCAAAATTTTTGTTGTTGTTGGGCGCTGAAATTACGAAGTTGTTGTGGGTCGAAATTTTGGATTGTTGTTGGGTTGTAGTTGTTGGAAAAGAAGAAACTATTGAATTTTTTTGAATCATATTGGAAGGTTGAATTGGTGGAGGAGGAAGGTCTTTTTGGGTCTAAGGTCTTGGTCTATTTCAATTTTATTTACTAGTGGAATAGTTTGACTGGTTTTTCCCCTATAGAAGGGTTTTATCCCTAGTTGTGTGCCTACATCTTGTGTCATTGATCTTCATGTTTTTAATTTAATTATTGCATGATGAAAAGAAGATAAAAGAAGAACATAAAGAAGATAATAAGAATAAAATAATAACACAAGTAATTATCAACATAAGAAAATATTCCTTCCTTTCTGATTTTCTAACACATTATCCCTACATATAATTATCTAAACATTCAAGGTTTTCATTGGAAACTAGTTATTGTATCAATTGTATGAGAATCATCCTCTAGATTGATTTTGAAAGTTGTGGAATAAAATCTCTTGAAACTTATTTAACTTACCCTCGAAGAATTACACATATCTTTTCATGGCACTCACATGTTGCATGTGTTATTATATAATGTGTTTTCTCACTATAGGATAAAATATCTAGAAGGTGTGTGTGGCATATAACATGGCTTTTATTATACTAATGTGAGACTCTTACAAATATACAAATGTAAATGGTTTCATTAAACATAGGTGAATTGTTAAAGCATGTCTTATTATAGGGCCAATGGAAAAATGTATCATTGCATTTTACACTAACTATATGTGAATATTAATGCCCACACCCACATATTATCCCATTTATGCATCATTTGTAAATTTGTAATTCTTACCATATAAATTTCTAAGTAGGGCTTTAGGGATGCATGGAGTGTCATCTAACAATTGATAGGCATATAGGATTCGTCATATGAATGGGAAAAAGCAAGAGGGGATGAGGGTATCGGGAATTATGGCACTTTCTAATGGTAGCAAACTACTCCAACATGACAACCAAGCTATTAATGTAGCAAATGAGCAAGAGCACACCACAATTTTCATTAAATTGGGTAATTATATGGGGGATATGTATTGAAGTCTTGTTATACACAACATTAAATAATCAAATGGAGATAATAGTTTATAGTAGTCAAAGCAAGGTAATTTGGCTAGATGAGTGGGTTCTAGAGATGGAAAGAAAACCATAGGGAATTCCTACAAGCACTAGAGGTGAAGTTATGTCCAATGTTTTAGGGTTCTCTTTTATGCGATGAGGCAACCCTCTTAGGTTCAAGGACCAAACACCAATGAGGATAGGTCCTTTATAAGGACAAAAATAAATGGTTTTGACAATGGTTTCCTTAGTATAGGTGTCGTTTGTTTGACAACATAAAAAGGAAGGTGGAGGCCATGGAAAACAAGGGAAGGGTGAACTTCATATACACACCATCTGTTGGGATTAATGAGGATTTAGGGGCTTGGATTCCTACTATTGGTTTTTCAAGAAACTAGATGCAACAAATTCAAAGAATGAGGCTCAATCCTAGAAGATAACCACCAATCCATCAATGCCAATAGATGTGGACATGGATTCTAAAGAATGAAATCAAGCTCTTATAAGTCTTTGTGTTCAGGTTTATATCAAGTTTGTGTCAATGATTTAAAATCGACCCTTAGGAGTATGTGCTCATGTCCACCTTTCTTATTTCCAATTTGCAATCTAAAACAAATATCTAATGTTGTAATGGGAGGTGACACCAAAAAATATGCATGTTTTTAGATAGTTGAGATATAATCACCTTCTAGGAATGCCTACAACCTAACATGATTGTATTTTTTATAATAATAAATGAGTAGCTAACTTACAAAAAGTACCTTCCTATAGAAACCATATTTAAAAAAAAAAAAAATCAAGAATAAATTTTATAAACAAGCTTTAAATTTGATTGGTATTCCAAGAAATTTGTCAATTTCAATTATTCCAAAGAAAGAGAAGCTTTGTATACTTTTTTTTAAGTCACTATTCAAATTGTACCCAAAAATAGTGTTCAAGAATAAGTTGTCATAAAAAATATTTTATTTTATTTTTCAATAAGAAAAAAAGCAACAATCTTTACATTAAAATAAAAGATTGTTTACATATTCAAAATTTTACCATTATATGTAGCATAATAACAAAACTATAATATTACGATTGTTCCCCTATCATACTAATCAAGAAACCTTCCCTTCATGTCAAAATATATGCCATACCACATCATCATTCTAATTATACAATATCCATAAGCAAAAAATAATAAAATGCCTCATATACAACAGAAAAAAGTAAATAACTAAGTGAACGGAATAATTTCAACTTCCTGAAAATGATCATTGTTGTAGAATGCATAGTTTATCTCCCCAATATTATATTGATGACCAACCTTTGATAGATCATATGTCAAGGATATTCAGCTCCCTGTAAATATGACCAAAGTGAATCTCATTGAAGAGTACCAGCATTGTCCTACTTCTCCTCATCCAATAAGAAAGTGAAGGACGTGAAAATGTGGACTTCTCCAATACCCAATCAATCGTCACTTTTGAATTGCCAAAAATATCCATTTTTTCAATATATAACCATCGAGCACAAAATAACACACCCCATAAAGCAATAATTTCAACCCTATAATTGGAACCAGCCCCTCTAAACCAACTGAAATGGAAATATGCACCTGGTCTAATGACAATACAAGCACCACATCAACATGAACTATAGTCCATAGCCCCATCAAAAAACCCCATTGGCTAATTACGTCATTTATTCACCTGATGGATATATCTCGATCTTTTGTTATTAACCAAAGGCCCGATTTCCTTAAAAAATGCATAGATTTTCATTCATGTACCAAAGATATATAGTGATTCGGATTCAAATATGCATGTGTTCCTACATTTACATATCTCCCACATGATATAGAAAGGAAGAGACTTTTATTCCTTGCATTCATGCATTCATCCCCTAAGACATAATTCCACCGAAGTAGGATCCCAAGAATCCCTGATTTTTAAAATGTTTAATACACCAATCCAAGTTGATACCAAAAAGGGAAAGTGAGGAAAAATTTGCATCATGTCTTCTTGTTCCCATAACCATAAAGTGCATCTTCCTGAACCCCTGAAACCATATCAACACAAATTATCCCAAGTAAAACAAAAAAAAAAAAACACAAAAACAAAAAATCCAAGTTAACCATCCAAAACACTTAAGATTGAGTAGGAGATTCCAAGACCATATTTTATTGAACCAACCATAGCTTCTCACCAACTATTGTGGCCAAGTTATAAACTTGTATGCATCTTTGACCTACATTTGTCCTACAATAGTCATCTCAGCCCATGTGCATTTTTCCTCCTTGCCATCTAAGTATTACCAGCGAAAATTTTATATATATATTATATATATATATATATTTATAAATATATATATAATCCGCCAATTCCCCATATAAACCCAAATCCATTGAACAAATCCAAATAGAATATTGAAAAAGAAAATCCATAGTCACTTGGATCTTATTGATATAATAGATAACAAGGTTGAGAATATGGTAGATGAGTGTAGCAAGCATGACATGGTCTCCATTAAAACCATGAATAAGGTCCATACGATTTATCATAAAGCAATTACAAATTTTAAGCACACAGCATGATATGTTCTAAGATTGCATATCATGGCATTGCAATGCATGCATCCATAGAAAAATAATAATTTGGAATATTTGTTTTGTTAGGCCTACCATTCAAAACTCCATGCACACGTACTATCAAATAGTTAGAATCTTTTAAATTAACCATAATTATTAAAAAAAATTTATATATATATATATGAATTTCAAAAAATAAATTATGTGAACACAATTATTTATTGATATTGTAGTGACTTGTTATCTGTGGATCTATTTTATTTTGCATCATTTTTAATATTTGGTATTCTTCAAGCTATTTAAGTTATTTATTGTAATATTTTTTAATAATGTTTTTATTTAATTATCATTTGAACTGTCCATTATTACGTTTTCATTCAGAGTAGGTCCTTTAATAAAATAGAGGATTGTGCATATAATATGTTTATCTCATTACTGACTTGGATAATTCATTAAATGTAATTTTAAGGAAACTATTGTAATATATAATATATTTATCAATTTGTTTGTTTTTAAAACATCAAGTAAAAACACTACAATTTTGTATACAAGTTGATGAAATTTTTGCAATATTAATGCTTAACACTTTAATGAAATTTGGAGGTGTAAAAAAACACACACACACACAAAAACACAAAAACAAAAACAAAACACAAAACACAAAACACAAAACAAAAAACAAAAAACAAAAAACAAAAAACAAAAAATAACAAAACAAACAAACAAAACAAAAACAAAAACAAACAAACAAACAAACAAACAAAACAAAACAAACAAACAAACAAACAAAACAAAACAAAAACAAACAAACAAATTATAGTACAAAATTAAGGCATAGTGTGGCAGTTAATAATTATAAAGAAAATTGGTAAGTTTGGCTATCCCATAATAGCGTTATATTTAAAAATAACAATCTTTCTCTGAAAACAATAGCCCTGAAAGATCTTTCTCTATGTGCTAAATTCAACAGAACAAAATCAAGTGACCAAGATTCTTTCTTAGATCAATATGAACAATAATGGATGGGCCTCTTACTTGACCCTTTGAAAAATCTTCCCATTTCCATTGAACAAATCCAAATAGGATATTGAAAAAGAGGATCCATAACCACTTGGATCTTATTGATATAATAGATACCAAGGTTAATAATATAGTGGATGAGTGTAACAGGCATGATGTGGTCTCCATTAAAACCATTAATAAAGTCCATACAATTTATCATAAAACAATTACAAATTTCAAACACACAGCATGATATGCTCTAAGATTCCACATCATGGCATTGCAATGCATGCATCCATGAAAATATAATAATTTGGAATATTTGTTTTGTTAGGCTTACCAATCAAAACTCCATCCACATTTACTATCAAATAGTTAGAATCTTTTAAATTAACTTTAATTGTTAAAAATTTTACATAATAAAAACAAAAACAAAAACATTATAGAATTTCAAAAAAAAATTATGTGAACACAATTAATTATTGATATTGTAGTGACTTTTATGTTGTGGATGCTATTTATTTGCATCATTTTAATATTTTTATTCTTCAAGCTATTTATTGTATGTTTTAATGTCCGTTTTTTATTTGATTATCAACATGAACTATCCATTATTATCTTTCATTAGAGTATGGTCTTTAATAAAATAGAGGATTTTGCCTATAATATGTTTATTTCATTATTGACTTGGATAATTTATTAAAATGTAATTTTAAGCAAACTATTGTAATATATAATATATTTATCAATTTGTATTTAAAACATCAAGTAAAAACACTACAATTTTATATACAAGTTGATGAAACTTTTGCAATATTAATGCTTAACACTTTAATGAAATTTGGAGGTGTAAATTTATGAAATAATTATTATAAATTAAATTTAAAGAAAAGAAAAAAACAAACAAACAAATAAGCTATAGCACAAAATTAAGGCATAGTGTGGGAGTTAATAATTATAAAGAAAATTTGCAAGTTTGGCTATCCCATAATAGTGTTATATTTAAAAATATCAATCTTTCTCTGAAAACAACAACCCTGAAGGATCTTTCTCTATGTGCTAAATTCAACAAAATAAAATCAAGTGTCCAAGATTCTTTCTTAGATCAATATGAACAATAGTGGATGGGCCTCTTCCTTGACCCTTTGAAAAGTCTTCCCATTTCCACACTTAAGTCTCACCTAGTAGAGAAGATCTGGAAGCTCTGGCTATCAGATGGTCATCTGGAGAAATGGAAAAAGAAGAAGAATTGTTGGATATTCCAATTCGATGGAGCTTCCAAAAAGAACCCAAGGGTGGCAAGAAGGGGAGTGGTTATCTCTAATCCCGAAGGAAAACCAGCTATCAAGTACTCTTGGGGGCTTGGGAAGAAGACCAATAATCAAGTTGAAATGTATGGCCTCTTTCTTTGATTAAACTTGGTGAAAGATACAAATATCTCTAAGATCACAATCCTTGGGGGAATCTCTCCTCATAATACAGTATTTACACAAGGATTCCTTCCCTAAATAAAATCATTTCAAACTTATTTTTCAAAGTATTACACGTGCCCTAGATTACTTTCCCCTCAAGTCCTTCTTTCACATCCTTAGATGCTAAAACTTAAAAGCAGATAAACAAGCTAATCTTTCTTGCCTTCTAAAAGTGGGCCAGACTAACATAAATGGATCCTCGGGAGGGAGAAACATCACATGATTCTCCCCTCTCCCACTTAGTTCTAATGTACATGATTTGGACCCCTAATCTAAGCTTCCCCATTCCATGTTGTGATATAAATGTAAGTGACCATCATAAAAAAGGCGGCAATTAATGTAGGGTGTCATGGATTTTGGTGAGGATGTGGCCCATGCAATGGAATTTCGGCCAAGGTTTTCACATGCATTAAGATTCAAGACTGGATGGAATACTCAGTCTCAAGCTGACATCACACCTTGTTCATTGATGGTCTCAAGGATGGGTGCCATAATGAAGTTTAACGGTGATTTCATTGACATCACGCATGGGATTTATGGTTTTCAAGTTAATTTAATGGACTTCATCTGCTCCTATCTTCATATCTCTCCTTTTCTCAATCATTGAGAGCTTCTACGTGGTTTTATTCAATGCACCCATTGTTGGCTCATCTGAGACAAGTTGAATTTTCTGATACTTTCTATCAGCACTGGCTTCTTGGATATGTTAGCAACATTCATGGATTTAGGGAGACTTTGTACAGTGCCAGCTAGAGTGATTTCTGGATTCACTGCCTCACCTGGGTACACCCTGCCTCCTAGTTAGTTTGTAAGGGCACAATTAGTATTAGTCTAT
>APFE031474200.1:0-32134 GCA_000404065.3 Pinus taeda
TCAAGGTATATTTGAAGAACGTCTAGGAGAGAATAAGAAGAAAACATTCCTTTGGAGCAAATGGCTACAAGTAGAAATGTTTGGAGATGTACCTTATCCAAAAATGAATTTTCAAATCAGATGGAAGATTTCAAGAGCGATATGAGGCAGTTTCTTGCCATGCAACTAGAAACCTTACAGATCCAAAGGAAGCAAGAGGAAGCCAAGAGGGCTTTGGCCATCTTTTGTCCTAGGTGCATTAGAAAGCATCCTAGGCACAAATGTCCATTATACTCCATAGAAGTGTGTTTTGTCTGTGAAGAATACCATCCTACAGATCAATGCCCTTCCTTACTTGGAACCAAAGTTGCATATCAAAGGGCCAAAGAAGTCACTGAACCACTCTATTTCATGAACCAAATGAGGTCACATGGACCCATACCTTACCAGCAGGAACTGCAAGGGACATCCCAGACCTATTACGACCCCTATCAAGCCACTTTCATGCCTTCTTGGGTTCTCCCTGCTCATCCTTCCTGGTTCACACCTCCTCCTTCTTCCTTCACAGATCCATATTATGCCCAACCAGCTGCTCATTCGTTTCACTCTTATGCTCAGCCACAGCCTCTGTGGAATTCACCTCATCAGGGGTGGAGTCCCCTGTACAACACTCCTCTCGCTCATTTTCCTCCACCACCTGCTCAACTGCAACCATCGCCTCTTGCTCCACCGAGGCAACGCCAAATGCCTGCCCAACCACAACCCCATCCGCATCTGTCTTAAATATACACCTCCACTCAACCACCCGTACCACCATTCCCAAAACCATATAATGGAGTAGCTCAATCCAATTGCAAAGCTGAGGCAACATGTCCAAATGACTCATCTTGAGCTCAATGATCTTCACGATAGCTCAGGAAGAGTATTGAAAAAAAGAGATTATCTTGAAAGCATTGGAGGACCACATCCAGCAAAAGAAGATTCAAAAGAAGAGATCAAAGAACCATGGGCTGCACTTGATGAAGAGAACACATCAAAGTCAAAGATTGAGAGTGCTCCCTCATGGTTACCATCGAATCCTCCATGTACTCAAGAGAGAACTCAGCAAAAAGAGGAAGATGTGAAGGTCATGGTAGAAGGTGACATGAAGAATGATCCATATTAGCAAAAGGACCAAGGATATCAGAGCTATATTGACATATGGTTTCAGACGGTCACTAAGTTGCAGCAGTACTCTCTTCCTCAGTTATGCTTGATCCCTTCAAAGTCAAATCATTTGTTCTTTGAAATCCGGATTGCTGTCAAAGCATGCATTTCAAGCCTCCACATCATTTTGTCTCTAATCTTGATGTGCACATGGCTCCATTGGAAGTATTCTTATACTTGAGAAATATTTTGTTTTTCAAGTAGGGTAGGGTAGAAAAAAAAAAGAAAAAAAAAGAGAAAAAAGAAGAAAAAGGAAAAAATGAAAAAATGAAAAAAATTGAAATAAGAGGAAAAATCTAAGGTGACAACCTCCTCGGAGGCGCCTTAGGTTGGCTCATTGATTGAAAACCTCCATGAGGCGGTCGATGGGTTGGAGAAAAGAAAAAAAAGAGAAAAAAGAGAAAAATAAAGCGAGAAGAAGATCCTTGGGTGAAAACCTCCCTTGGAGGCGCCTAGGGCAGGCAATTAGGGTGAAAACCTCCATGAGGCGCCCTAGCTGTTTTCAAAAAAAAAAGGAGAAAAAAAAGAAGTAAAAAAGAGAAAAAATAAACCTAATTTGCATTGAATAATTGCAGGTTGCAGCAAGGACGTTTCAGGTCATGAGGATCACTCAAAACAAAGACAAAGAAATTTTTGTGCCTTCTAGAGGAAGTTCTATATTTCTACAGGAAACATCTCGTAGAACCTTCAAGCGAGCTAGATTCAATTTTGGAAGGGGATATAAAGCTTGGAATATATTGGTTATGCCTACAAGCATCCATGTTCCCATTCCTCACCCTTTTCCATCATCTTTTCCAGCTCATTATGCTTCTTTTATGAAAATTGTGCCTTCTACAGGAAGTTCTATGTTTTCTACAGGAAACATCCTATAGAACCTTTGGACGAACCAAATTCAATTATAAAAGGGAATATGAAGGTGGGAATCTGTTGATTAGGCCTACAAGCACCTCTGTGTCCATCCCTCACCTTTCTCCATCATTTTTCAACCTCACTGTGCTTCTACATTGTGCTTCTATAGGAAGTTCCTGTAGAAATTCTAGGAAGCTAGAAATGGATTTTAAGAAGGCGGTTTGGCGAAAATGGTAGCTTCCTCAAGGGTTTGGAAGTCCTCCTGCAATCTTCAAACTCCTCCTCCATCATCTCCATACCTGCATCACAGCCCAAGTTCACTTTCCTTCCCATGCAACAAAACTACAAAATGCCTTGAAGCAAAAATACCTAAAACATAATTTGTTTTTTCCCTAACTTGAAAAACATGCATCCATTTGAAAAAGAGTTTTATGGGGATTTGCACAAGGGTGGTGGCAACATGCCTGAGCAGTTTCAGCCAATTCTGGTGCACGATTTCCGAGAAATCAGCCTTCATCTCCTTCAGCCATTTGTGCATTTTCTCCATATTCGTGCATCCGTTTCAAAACTTGTTTCATGGGGAGATGTACATGGGTGATAGTAGCCTACCCAAGTAGTTTCAGCCGATTCTGATGCACGGTTTCCGAGAAATTGATCTTTGAAATATTCATCCATTTTCCATTTTTCTCGAAATCCGTGCATCCAGTGATCATGATTTTGCTATGGGAGGTGCGTCATGATGATAGGAACATGCTTAGCAAGTTTTAGATTGATCTGGTTTACCGTTTGGAAGCAATGGCGAAAACAAGTTTTGGTCCGGTGAAAATTCAGTAGCAGTAGCTTGAAGGTGTAGATTTGAACGTGGAAACAAATGCCTGTAGCTTAGATCTGGTCAGGGGACACTTGCACAAGGAAAACAACCAAATATCATCAGGCAATCCCTCATGCAACCAAAGAAACCAGTGCATGCAACAATGACTAGCCATAGCACCTCACAGCAGCCATTTGGCTTCAGGTACCTGACTGAAACTCGTTCTTCTATTGCACAAATCTAATTTAAAAATTGCATGAATGAATGAAATGGTGGAATTAAGCCACAAATATAGCAAGGTTAAGCCGATTTCCTTCTCTATCACTCAGCCGGAAGTCATGTAGTACACATGGACAACTGACTTACGTGAAAATTAAAGCAACCAGGAGTGTTACCCATTTAAACCTTAGTTCAATTCACGTAGTGATTATAGGGGGAAAACACACAGTTCAGGAACAACACTTCTAGTTGCATGTGGCCACATATACTTGGCCACTTCACTCTCCCACGTAAATCATGCTAAAATTAAATGATGCTCGGCTGAAATTGTCACCACCCTCTGTTCAACTGCTGTCAACTAGAGCACACGTCCACCACGTCCAAATCAGTTAACCAGTGGTCCTCTGCAAGATTCCTGCCTAGTTTCTCGAGATTTTTGTCGCTTCTTAAAAAATTCCCGCCTTTCGCGCTCTACAGGCATTTCTAAAGGAAGTCTTCTACAGGAAACTCAGAAAACAACCTTCCAGAGCAGAAAAGCCTGGATTTTTCTTCGACAAATTGAAGTTTCTCAGAGAGGTAGGCCTGAACATTACTTTCCAATGAGAATAATTCAAAAGGTGGTGAATTATCTTGTTTGAAGTAAAAAATATTGGAACCAATCTACCTGTGGGTCCAGACGGTGTTTTGCTTATATAATACACAAAATTTCTTTTGAATGGTGCTGCGTTGTATTCACCTCCATGGTTCCTGCTAGATAACTCTCCCCATTAGAATGATAAACCGTTGTAAGGCTCACCTGTGCACATATAAACCTTTTTCTTTTGTGACTGTTATATGGTTAGCGTGAAAATTAGCTCTGCACTCTGTCTATGAGAGCCTAATTTCATTTTGACAGTTAAGTTTTTGGGCAGAAACAATATTATAACCAAGGAATTGGTGAAAGGAGAGATATAACCAATGGAGAAATCTTGTCCTGAGAGTCAAGGAGGAAATCCATATCAGAATTCTCCTTCTGATCAGAGCACAAGCCAAAATAGGGCATTATATCCAAATTTTGGCCAAGGAACTCACTTCATCCAGCAGTGAGGAAAAGGAGTAAATTGAGACAGAGAGGAAAATAGAGGGGAAGAAAGCTAAGGGTAAGAAAACCCAGGGCAGACCAACAGTGAAACCATCATAAGGAAAGCAATAGGAAAAGCAAGAAAGAAAAAGGAGGATGAAACAAAGAGAAAAAACTAGTTTAATCCTTGGAAACTGTTGTAGGTTGCAGGAACACAATGCGGAAAGGGGGCCTCTCAACACAAGCAGAAGGGTCCCTACCAAATTCCCATGCATCCTCACATCCATCCCCTCCATGAACACTCATTTTTTTCAGGATCCAGACACAATTTAGTCATGGTTCAAGCTCCTATAGGAAGCTACAGGACTTTCTACAAGAAGTTCTATATTTTTACCAGAAACATCCTGTAGAGCCTTTTGGGTAGGCCATAATCGATTACGGAGGGGTATTTGAAGCTTGGAATCTATTGAGGAGGCATGCAACCACTCTTTTCTTCCATCCTGCACTTGTTCCATCTCCTCTCACCACCATTGCTATCATCTGGTTGAATATACCTACATCGTCATACCAGAACCCTGTTTTATCATATAGGAATTTGTTTTTTTAAGCGAAAAATAAAGCATGCAGAGGCCCACACACCTTACCTATCAACACACCCTTAGGACCCTTCATCCATGAATGCAACTTTGTTTGTTTAAGCATGCACCCTAGGAGGAGAAACGGCTACATGATGTCCTACAGGAATCCTATAGCAGCTGATCTGGCTGGAGCACATACCATGGAGACACCAGCAACTCACATCAAACGAAGCTAGTGCAGGCAACATTCACCATTAGAGAGTCGGGTCTCAAGGTCTTGGAACCAGCATCAGGAAGAATTGAAGAAGAAGACATCCCTAGCCATTCAAGCCAAATCAGGAAGTGTAAAAATAGCTTCTACAGGAAGCTAGAAATTAGCTACAGGACTTTCTACAGGAAGTCCTCAAAAAGGGAAGCAGAAGGAGAAATCAGCCGAAATCTTAGCTAGGGAGGCGGCAACTATGCTGGCCTCCCTAAGTACCTCTCCCAAGCTGAAGGAGAAGTGAAAGTGGGAGCTTTCACTATATTTTAAGGCAAGAAAGAGCATGCAGATAAGAATTGGCAAACCCAAACCACAGTCAAAGGAGAAAATTGTCATTAAGGACACAAAAGCTAAATAAGAGGAGGAGCCTACTTCAAAGAGATCCATCATCTATGATTGAGGAAGCCAAAAGCCTTCACCTAGAAAGAGCAAATTAAGATGATGGATTAATAGACAGTTCTACAGGAAGTTGAGACAGTTCTACAGGAAGCTAAGAATTCTCTACAGGAAACTCGGGCTAAGCTAAGAGAGACCAAGAAATTTGAGGAAAAGGGTGGCCAAACAATCACACGAAGAAGGAAAGACAGGGAAACATCTGATGAATAGCAGAGAGAGGACAAAGCTATAGGCTAAGGTTGAGGCACTAACAAAAGTGCTACAAGAAAAGGAGCACAGGCAGTGGGAAGAAGCAGAGAGAAAAGCATGGTTTCATGACAGAGAAGAGGACATCACTTTAGAAGCTTGGCATGACAGGGAGGCCACCAAGGCCATCAAAGATGAGGAGATAGATTGGTTGCTCAGAGGATGAGCAAAACTTTCAGTAGGGGGGTGATGATGAGCCCCAAAAATGGATGATTGTTCGGGCTCATTCAAATTCCTAATTCGACTTAATCCACGATTCTCATTAGTTTATTGCATGTTTCTGATTATATTTATGCTAATAGAGTGAATTGGGTTAGTCATTATGCCAACAAGTCTAATGTGTGCTTTGTGTAGCCTTTTTGGTCAATTTGGAGACAAAATCAAAGGTTTAAATGAGCACTTGGCAGCCAAATTCGTGGAGAGGATTTTTAGGAAGGTGTCCCCTTCATTTATGGGCCCTTACCTCAAATTATCCACCATCAGCTCGGAGTTCAAGGGCCACCAAATGGATTATCAGAAGGGCAGCCAAGCAAGTCAAGTAGGATTGCTGTTAACTGCAAGTTTTGGGCAGCCGAGTCCCTAAAGTTTAGGAGGACTGTTGGGGTCCTCAATTTGTATAAATAAGAGGGCTTAGGGCCTCATTTCAGTTAGTCATTTTTGGTTAGCCAGTAGTTAGTCACTTTGTAGGCAGAAGTTAGCTAGCTTGTAGTTCGATTTTAGTCATTTTTTAGGCAATAGATTAGCTTTGCATTTCAGCACATTTTCAAGTTTTCCTTGTGGACAGTTTTGGAATGTAACTATTCTTTTGATCAATAAAGATGAATTCAGCTTTGCACCAGCTCTAAATCTCTCTTAGGAGGCTGTAGCTCTTGGGGTTGGGCCCATCTCAAGCGCCCAGTACCTCCTTTATTTACTTTCATGTGTCTTTGCTGCATTCTTAGAATAAAATCTGCTATTTAGATTTAAATCTTGTTTTGTTATTTAGGTTGTTTTTGATGAGTAAAATAGCTTTTCATGCTCAGATTTAGTTGATAGGTTGTTAACAGAAAAATCTTCAAGAAAAGGGCCATCAAACATCTGTGGTTTCACCTCTCCCTTAGTGGGATCAGGAGCTGTGACTAGGATGACTTTGCTGCCCACAAAAACACTGATTTTGCTTTTCCATGCAATCACTAGTGTTTGATTTTCATGTGTAGAAGTTGGTTACAAGTTCAGACTTTCGTTTTCTTAGTTTCATGAGATAAAATACATGGTTTCATTGTAGGTCACACTTCTATTCATTCTCTTTACTAGCAACTAGCATATTAGGTCAACGTAACTAGGTCTTTGAATTTACAAGTCTTTGTTGGTTCAGATTGGAAAAACGACTTGCAGAGCACCTGTACCACTTCTTCATCTGCTTATTCTCCATCAGCACCATCCACTCCACCCTCTACTTAGAATCCTTGCCTCGTGTTTTCCATTTGCTCCCAAAACCCTAATTTTTGTGCAACATTGCTTCAGTCTTCCTTGAACAAATGCAACCATCCTTATCACTCCTCAGCTCCATCCACCAGTCCTTGGGTCACTTCAGAGCCCTATCCTACCTCCATATCCATTAATGCATCTTCCCTCACTCACCCATCCTCTAAAATCCAATTTTTAAACATCATGTAGAAATTTCTGAACATCCTTTAGAAATTCCTGAACATCTTGTAGAACCCCTGCAGACTTCCTGTAGAAGCTCACAAATGAGGTTTCTTGATAGCCAAACTTTGTGAAACTCTCAGGAAGGGTGTCACGGACTCTGTAGACCCTCTTTGAACCTTCCCAACCTTTTGCAAGCATTTCCTCTCGCCAATCCACCTCTGCACAGTCAAAAGCTAGTTAAAAGCACATGCATGATAATTCTGACAACTTATTCAAAAATACAAAAATATGTTTTCTTCAGATAGTGATAACTTAGACACATGCATTTTACCTTCCTAGAAGTCAATAGCGTCTCTTTCAGTAGCTTGCATCATCTTTTTCGCTTCAATAGGGCTAGTTGGTAAAATTAGGGTTTGCGAGGGTTTGCATTTCCTTTCTGCTTTTCACTTATTTTTGCAAGTAGATTAGTCTCCTTTGAGTTAGCTTTCATCCATCAATTAAAAAGCTTCTTCTAAGAGCTCATAGAAGTTGGCTTAAGCTCCTAGCGGACTTGTGCCAGCTGACCAAGTGACAGATGCGGCAAGAGCTAGTACTTGTGCATACAGCATTGTCGCTTCCAAGTTTGTTATGAACAACTGGGTTGATAAAATTAAAGAAGGGAGTCCCAGGAGTTGCTGCATTATTGATGCAATACTGGGGCTCACCACATGGTTCTTTCAATAGTGGCAACGTGATTCTTTCAACCAGCAGTGGGACGCTCCATACTTCATTCATCTTTTCACTCGGAAACTTCTTTCTCTGATAAGGGGTGGCAACAAATTCAAGGTTCTTCCTTTTTTCTCAGATAAAAACAGCACAGGGTTTCTAGCAATGACGGAGGCAGGTTCCTCTCCAATCCATGTAGACCAGTACACAAGTCGATCACGACTTTGGCAGATTCTCCAGCACGCAGCCCTCTAAACCAGCAACAGCTCCATGGGGCTCTGGACAGGGGCATGCCTCCCTCCTCATAGTTTACAAAGCACAACAGTGGCTGAACTGACAGTGATGGCCTCCTCAGTCCATGTAGACAACACACGCATAGGATAGAGGGTTTGGTCTTCACGCAGAGGGCAGCGATAATACAGGCTCTGATCCAACACTTGAGCACACAGAAGCAAAGCAGGATCTTCTCCTCTGATGGGTATGCAGCACTCGGCCCTCGATGGCTTCCTCTGGTAATATCACAATATCCTCCAAAAATGACCATGTAGGGTCAACTCTGAACAGGTCCCTCTCTGCTCCAGAATGCAGAGGTAAAAAAAAGACCACACAGCCTTTTCGACCACGCAAGCTCAACTCTAAATGGGTCCCTCTCTGCTTCAGCATGCAGAGGTAAAAAATGACCACGCAGCCTTTTCTTTCATATGCATTTCACACTAGCAAAAAAAAACTCAACTCAACTGGCTCTGATACCATTTGTAGTTAGATGAGTTACTGATCAAGAAAGAAAGAAGGCATTTACAGTTATAGATTAACCAAGAAAATAATGTAACTGACATGAAAAATGAATGCAAACACACAATTAATAACACCGGATTTACGTGGTAAAACCTTGACAAGGTGCTAAGGAAACATCCACGTGGCAAAGGATTGGAATCTCTATTCAATCAATAAATTATTCTCCATACAATAGTTCGGGCATTCATCAGTTTTATATATAAGCCTACGTTACATAACTGTTAATTCGGTATGAAACCAACTTGTCAATAAATAATACAATTTACCCAAATTTACATTGATTAGTTGTCAACTACCAACAACATTCCTATCCTCTTAATCACATCATGCAATTAAACCTCATACTTTGATGAAGTGGCTACATCTTCTACATAATGTATAGACTACACTTCAAAAACATTTCCATAAATTGATCCAAGATATGAACCCTCTATTTAAAATGTTGAATTTGATTACCCAACTTATAATACATATCTACAAGAATAAATTTATAAATATCATGTTATCACCTAATAGTCTATCATATTTAATGAAATCAAAACCAAATGTTTGAAAAAATCCACTTTTTCTTTACTTTATTTTAAATATAATATGCCTTTATTGTTATCTGTGTATCCCAATAAGAGCTAATTTCAAATCCCTGCACCTATTTGTTTCATTGCTCCTCACGAAGGTATAGAACATAGAATAAAAAACCTAGGATACTTCATTGAAGGAATGTATTGTTGAAGCTACAGCTTTTAACACACATTCAATAAAGATAATAGATTGGGAAAACACATCATACACTTTCTCAATAAACAAGAGGTGTTTTAGACACAGTCTACTCCACTCGGTGTTGGCTTTTTCTTTTTCCAAGGGAAGTATTAGAGGGCCCTACTGCATCTACCTTGTAATGTAATTTCAAGATATGGTTTTAATTTCTGAACCATTTGACATTCACTGTGGGCAACTCTGCTGATCTCTATGTGGCTCCTTATTCAAGACATAAAGTGCAAACGGGATAGTTGCACCCAGGCCTGGAATTTCAAATTCTCTCTGCCCTTCAATTGAAAATTTGATGACGTTTTTTCATTTTTCATGCCCTTCATTTTACGTTCTACACAAATTTGTAAGTGCCAAACTCCCTTATTTGAAATTTATCTTTCAACTACTATAATATAAAGTATAAATATTGGGAGAAAAACTATTATACTGAAATGATGGCCTTTGTCTCCTTTCAGAGATAGCCCTGGGAAAATGAGTGAGTTTCAACATATATCAGATTCTTCATTGGTTATTCAATCTTATTTTGGAGAGAGTCGTGGGAAAATGAGTGAGTTTTGACATATATAGGATTCTTCCTTGGTTATTCAATCAGTGAAAGGGAAGATACAAATTCACTAGGTTCCAGTGGAATATTTGATAAATCAGTGAAAAGAGGCATTAGATGTTTGAGACAATATCATTCGCTCATTTAATCATGAAACAATATCTTGGTTCCCCTAGATGAACTGTTTTGGAAGACTCTATATCTCGAACCTTGATGCAATCAAGGTATTCTATCTTTTGATTTGATGTCTAGTTTTGATGAGTCATTTTCACTAATTTTTTATTGTCTAATTATAATATATATTCCTTATAACTCAGAACTTCCATGAGATTTATATTATGGACGGTTATTTTGGGGGGAAAGTTTCTAGAGTGGACTGTAGGGCTCATGTAATCGTGAAATGATATCTTGGTTCTGTTGGATGAACTATTTTGGAAGACTCTATATCTGGAACTTTGATACAATGAATGTATTCTTTCTTTTGATTTTATGTCTAGTTTTGATGAGTCATTTTCACTAATTTTTTACTTTCTAATTGTAATATATATTCCTTAGAACTCAAAACTGCCATGAGATTTATATTATGGGAGCTTATTTTGGGAGGAAAGCTTCTAGAGTGGACTCTAGGGTGGGATTTTTTATTTTTGTGATCCACATGTATTCAGGACAAAATATTAGTCTTCTTAATTTCCTCTACCTTTGTAATTGTGCTTAAAGCACATTAGGCATGTGATTTATATTCTTTTTTTAAATAGAAATTGCAATTTTTTCCACAAGGAGATTTACAAAAAAACTATATATAACTTTAGCATATAGCTTCCACTTGATACCAGAAAATATATCACTATCACCATGCCCTCTTTATACTCATTAGGATATGTTAGGATATGTAGCAGCATTGGATATGCATTCCTACATTATCTATAAATATATCATAACATTTAAAATTCCTCATTGTATTATTTGGAAAAAAATGTTGTTTATTATGAATAGTGGAAGCATAAAGAAGAACAAAGACTAAGTAGAGAATTTTCAATATATATGCAAACATAACTAAAATGAGTTCCCATGGGCCATTAAAAATTAAATTTCCATAATAACAGATAAAGTGAATCAGTAGAAATTGTTTCGAGAGACCATTGACATTCTTGACAATTACTACAAACTAATTCCAATTTGTTTCCTCAAACATAAGTTGCAAAATAAAATTCTAATGATAAATTAAACCCTTAATAAAACATGACAATCCATAACTTGAATACCTAAAAAGCTACTCAAAAAACTAATTATACCTCAGCATACAACATAATGAGTGATTTATACAGTGATTCGTCACTCGGGATCTAACAAATCCAACCAAATGAAAGAGATTGGTGAAGTCAGGTTATCAAGGTCCAACACGTTCAACTGGCTACTTTATATGGAAAACAAAATGTCAAATCCTTCTTCTATAGTGATTTCACTCTGATACCATGTAGAAATTCCTTGTAGATTCAAACTGAAGATTATAATATGCTAAAACAATTGACTTGAATCTAGTCTACTCATTAGCGGAAACAATAAATGATCAATGAAATCATGACGCATAAAGGACAGAATTCAATCACACATAACACAATAATTTTCTAGGGAAATCCATAGCTAAAAACCCCTACTATCTATACATTGTATTAATCATAAAATATGAGAAGATACAATGTTTTTCTCAAGCCCAAGAAACATCTACATTATCTCTATATATAGCACTACTTCCCAGATAAGCTCAAGACAATACTTAGTCAATTCTACTGCCTTCCAAGCTCTTATTTCCTTGTGAATTTACCTGGGAATCAACCAATATTTAACTGGGAAATTTCTCAATTATGAATTGTAAAATCCTCATAGGCCTTCCTGTGAAGTCATGCACCACCTATACAATTCATATGATTATCAACTGATAGTAAATTGTCCCTAAACTACAATCTCAGTGAGGTATTTCTATGATCTAACATGCATGATTTAATTATGCGTGAATCTCTAGTTTACTATTTGATCATTGCAGGTTACACCCCACTACTGGATGTCCCACTAAATCCTCCATCAGTTGGAACTATTTTAACTAGCTTTAACTTGGATAGACTAAATTAAGTAACTACAACTCAAAATAAACTCAACCAAGGCTCCTAAAAAGTACGAGATTCTCTACATGACTCTAGTTAGACCCTCAACTCAAATTAACTAAGACAGCTAAGTCAATTAATTAACTTAGTTAACTATTACAAGTTGTCATGAGATGTGGAATTACAGTTTAATTCCTAATTCAATTCAAGAAAAAAATTAAATTAAGATTTTCTCATTTAATTTTCAACAAAATTTGTTCTCTTCTTTTAACTTTAGCCTCAAATTTTTCTCCATTGGATTATACAAAGGATTTAAATAAACCATGATAAATTTACTCAACAACTTTGTAATATATTTATTTTGGGAGACAAAAATATACAGTGTGTTCTTAGTTACATCAATGTCCTAGTAGTAATGAATATGACCCATGTTTATCATCCTAAATGAATTCTTCTATGATACATTTTTCGATTTTTTTTAATGAACATATAATTTACATATGCCACAAGATATACAACAACTTTGTGAACTTTCCCGATAGGAAAAATTTCATCATCAATCTTGATGTGCTTAAAATTGATGTTCAAAAGATGCTTAGTTAGGTTTTCATATCATGCACATGGTGATATGATTAGGCCATAGAAATACTTGATGTGATTGTATACTTCATGTTCTTGATCCTTCACAATAAATCCTTTTATTTTAGATATCTAGAAATTCTCCTCCAAATATTCATTCGAGAAAGTTCTTATAACATATTTTTAATGAATATTCCAGCTATTTTAACCATATCTAACACATCATGAATGATCACTCAATTTTCTTTGGGGAAACATATCCTCATACTATATGTCTTTTTTCCATTCATATTCTTTCACATAAACAATCTCCTTTTGCTTCTTATGTTGACCATCAAAATTATACTTATTATTGAAGATCTAATTAAAACTAATTGGTTTTGCTCCAACTGAAAGATCCAAAAAATTCCACATTCCATTATTGATGAGGGAATCATACTCCTTGTATGTTTCAATCATCATGAATCATGTCTTCTTGAAAGATAGTTAGTTTAAAGTTAGTAGATAAATTCAATTCACAATGATATAAAAATTCCATATCACTAACATATCTTGAATCTAAATAAACTACATCGCTAACATCATCTTGTTAAATATCACGTCGTAGCCAGAGTCCTCCAACATGGAAACTGAAACAAAATTCTTCTTCAAACCCAGAACATATGTGAAATATTTTAATGTGAGAGGAGAAGTAGACTCCCTCTAGAAGGTAACAAGACCTATGTCGATCATGATATACCTCGTATCATCTCCCATCTCAATGTGCATCTGGAGGTCCTTCTCCTCCAAGTCACTGAATAAATCTTTGTTACCAGTCAGATGGAATGAGGCTCTATTATCGAGGTATCACACAGTACCCATCACTGATGTCACCATGCAAGTGATGAGGGTGAAATCTAGTTCAAATTGTGAAGCAACAACTTCAATTACCGCTCCTCCTGAAGGATTCTTACTGACCTTCTTGTGCGGACACTTTGTGGCATAGTGTCCCAACTTGTGAAAGAGAAAACATTTAATATGTGACATGTCATTATTCTTGCAACCTTGACTGGAATCTGATTGGGAATGGGATGACTTCACATTCCCTTTCTTCACCTTCCATATAAGGTACAATTATCCTCATCATCATGCTTGGATGAGTATCCATATCTCATGTTCCATCAAATCTCTTCTTATAGCAAGTCGGACCACAATCGCTCCCACTCTAGTAGCTTCTCTCTACCATTAATTGAGTCCTGGTACCTGTGCCAACCCTTGGGAAGGCATAGAAGTGCTAGGCTCACTGTTATGAAACCAACTCACAAAAAGATAGAAAAGATAGATCAATGCCTTAGAATTCAGCCTCTTCGAGGGGGCAACCTCCTTTACATTACATAAATGAGCAATTCTTAGATGATTCAAATGAAAGGACCTCCTTTCTCTATATATGAGTCTAAGGGGTCATAATATAATCAAAGCTGACATAACAATAATAATGTAAGCACACAATAATAACAATAGTGTGCTTCTATGGGGCGCAGTAGTAACGATATGGGGACTACATGGGTACAACAATATAATAAGGGGGTTGTACTAATAACAATAAGGGGTTACACTAGTAGTATAGGGGCCTAACATGCCCCTCTCCTTAAAAAATTGTTGTCCTCAATGCTTGAGTAGTTCTTGATGCTTTTGTATAAAAATTTTGTCCTCCCATGTGGAATCTTCAGTGGGTAATTTCTTCCCCTTGATGAGATACTCTGAAATTGATCGATTTCGTAGCTATCGGATTCTTGTTTCTGTAACTGCTCCAGGTTGCAATATGATTTTTCCTTCCTCTTCAAGTTCTGGCAACATTGTTTGAACTGGGATCTTCTGAAACTTTTGAATGAGTGGCCATACTTCTTCATCCTTCTTCCATTCATCCCTTGCTTCATTTATCCAATCTAATTGGGTAATAGAAATAGCACAAAACAATGCTTCCACGACCTCATCCTTTCTTGAGAGTGCATCTGCAACAAATTTTGCTTCCCTTTTCTACAGATGATGTCAAAGTCATAACCCAACATATTTGTGACCCATTTTTTCTATTCTTCTAAAGATAATAGTTGTTCTAAAAAGTGTTTAAGACTATCATGATCCATTTTTACCTTGAAGTGTCTCCCCATTCCGTAAGGTCACCATTTCTTAAGTGCATGTAGTATTGCCAATATTTCCTTCTCATAAATAGCTTGTTTGAGATGTAGCAGTAAAAATACCCAATCACCTACATCAAAATACTTTTCACTACAATGTTGATCTACCTATTGTTTCATTCGATTTTGCACCAAAGTGGCATTATCCTTTAAAAATTGGAGAACTTGTTGTTGATGCTCGATGTGATCTTTCACGGCTTGAACCTTTTTCTTCTTGATATGTCCTTCTATCTTGAGAGTTTGAGGAGTGGTAATTTCTTCCAATGCTTTACAAGATATGGTTAGATTCATTTCTTGATGCTCGATGTGATCTTTCTCTTCTTGAACATTTCTTTTCTTGATATGTCCATCTATCTGGATAGTTTGAGGAGTGGTAATTCCAGACAATGAATTACAGGATATGGTTATATTCATTTCTTCTTTCTTGATGTGATCTTTCACTTCTTGAACCTTTTTCTTCTTGATATGTCCTTCTATCTTGAGAGTTTGAGCAGTGGTAACTCTTGCCAGTGCTTTACAAGATATGGTCAGATTCATTTCTTCTTTCTCTGGGGTTGGGTCCTGGCATATATCCTCTTCTTTTGATGTTTCTTGATCCTTTTCTTCCTCATCTTCATACTCTATGTAAAATAATTTCTTCTCAGCACACTTATTACCTTTAGTGCATTTGCTATCACAATTGTAACAAAAGCCCTTTTTCTCTTTTTTCTTCCAATTGTTGTGGTGTAACCTTATAGGTTGTGGAAGGATAGGAGAAACAACACTTACATATTTATAGTTGTGAGGGGTAGAATTCCTTGTTGCCATAATTTCGCTTTCCACTTTGTAACAAAGCCCTTTTTCTCTTTTTTCTTCCAATTGTTGTGGTCTTTCTCTAAAGAAGGTGTTTCTCTTTGTATTCTCATAATGTTCTATAATTTGTTCTGTGAAAATTGTCCACATAACAAGTTGTTTACGAGAGCAAATCACTTTATACCATAAAAATTGATCTTGTTCTGAAAATGAAGATGGAATACATACATTTTGCAATAGTGGTACACCATGTAGATCAAAATATTTCTCCATCTGTAGTATCTAATTTACTGGATGCTTGCCATGAAACTTCCTCATCTCGCTTTTTCATGATTTTAGGAGCTTGATCTTGAAACGACTGTAACTTTGTACTTTCAGATCTTTAAGTTCTGAAATTGTGACTTGTAGTATCCCTCTACGTCCTCTTTCCAATGCCACCAGTCTGATCAAATTTATATTCTCCAAGATAGAGTTATGCACAATCTCCCAAGATGACGTGATTATATACCATTTTAGAAGAGAAAACTTGTATGAAGTGCCATGTTTCATTGTTTTGACCTTCGGATCTAAAAACTATACACAAGAAACTACAATCTATCCTCTTTCTGTGACTTCTTACGAAATTTCAATCTGATGCCCAAAGAGACAGTTATGACGATTTTCCCCAGGTCACCTGTTTGTAATGTAATTCAGGAGTCTACAAAAAGGTCGAATTCCTGAGATCATATCTCTCCAAATATAACACGAAAAGCTCTAAAATTCAGACTTGAGGTTTAAAACGATTTCAACCTAAATGGGCTTTGGTTTTAATGTGTGAAACATCACTGAAAAATTTATAACGAAAATGCCACGATGACCTGTTTAGAGTAGAAAAACTCTAGAATCCAAATCTCTGATACCAAATGTTATGAAACTAGCTCACAAAAATATAGAAAATATAGATCAATGCCTTAGAGTTCAGCCTCTTCGAGGGGGAAACCTCCTTTACATTACATAAATGAACAATTCTTAGATGATTCAAATGAAAAGACATCCTTTCTATATATACGAGTCTAAGGGGTCATAATATAATCAGAGCTGACATAAAAATAATAATGTAAAGGCACAATAATAACAATAGTGGGCTTCTGTGGGGCACAATAGTAACAATATGGGGACTACATGGGTACAACAATATAATAAGGGGGTTTTAATAATAACAATAAGGGGTTACACTAGTAGTATAGGGGCCTAACACTCACTAGATCATCTTCAACAACTATAACACTTACACTTCCAAGGTCATCCCAACGTTGGGTGAACTTGGTCAAGTACTTCAGTATTGAGTAACCCTTCTACATCTTTATCTTTCTGAGCTTATCCTTCAATGCCATATTATTGTGATCATTATTGTTTTGAAACAAGTATGTCATGGCCTTCCATATTATAAACACAATTTCCTTATCATGGAGGTTCAAGACAATACGATCTCAAACTCTTTCTAGGATAATCCTTCTCACCTTTGCCACACATCTTGTCCACTACGTCAGATCTTGAGGATGAGTTGGATTAGGAATATATTTGTCTATGCATTCATTAAGCTCGTTGTCTTCCAACACTTCCTCCATCTTTTCCTTCCAATAAATATATTTTGAACTACCCTCAAGGGAATATTTGAGTCTCAATCCATAGAATGACATCCTACTGGCTCTGAAGTATGATATTGCAAATTTGATTTTTCTTTCAAAAGAAAAACTCTTATGATCCTCTTCTATAGTGATTTCTTCTTTGATGCCATGTAGAAATTCCTTGTAGATTCAAACTGAAGATTATAATATGCTAAAACAATTGACTTGAATCTAGTCTACTCATGAGAGGAAACAATAAATGATCGATGAAATCATGACGCATAAAGGAGAGAATTCGATCACACATAACAAAATAATTTTCTGGGGAAAGCCATAGCTAAAAACCCCTACTATCTATATATTGCATAAATCATAAAATATGATAAGATACAATGCTTTTCTCAAGCCTGAGAAACCACTGCATTATCTCTATATATAACACTACTTCCCAGATATGCTCAAGCCAATACTTAGCCAATTATGTTGCCTTCCAAGCTCTTATTTCCTTACGCATTTACTTGGGAATCAACCCATATTTAATTGGGAAATTTCTCAATTATGAATTGTGAAATCCTCATAGGCCTTCCTCTGATTGCGTGCACCACCTATACAATTCATATGATTATCAACTAAGAGTAAATTGTCCCTAAACTCAAATCTCAACGGGGTATTTTTGTGATCTAACATGCATGATTTACTTATGAATGAATCTTTAGTTTATTGGTTGATCATTGTAGGTTACACCCCACTACTCAATCTCCCACTAAATCCTCCATTAGTTGGAACTATTCTAACTGTCTTTAACTCAGTTAGACTAAATTAAGTAACTACAACTCAAAATAAACTCAACCAGGGCTCTTAAAAAGTAGGAGACTCTCTACATGAATCTATTTAGACCCTCGACTCAAATTAACTAAGGCAACTAAGTCAATTAATTAACTTAGTTAACTACTACAAGTTGTCATGAGATGTGGAATTACAATTTAATTCCTAGTTCAATTCAAGAAAAAAATTAAATTAAGATTTTCTCATTTCATTTTCAACAAAATTTTTCCTCTTCTTTTAACTTTAGCCTCAAATTTTTCTCCATTATATTATAGAGATGATTTAAATAAACCATGATACATTTATTCAACAACTTTGTAGTATATTTATCTGGGAGACGAAAATATACAGTGTGTTCCTAGTTACATCAATGTCCTAGTAGTAATGAATATGGCCCGTGTTTATCATCCTAAATCC
Source organism: Pinus taeda (assembly GCA_000404065.3). Taxonomy (NCBI): domain Eukaryota; kingdom Viridiplantae; phylum Streptophyta; class Pinopsida; order Pinales; family Pinaceae; genus Pinus; species Pinus taeda. Next base: position 18,541 of record APFE031474200.1, read on the forward strand.
ATTCTTCTATGATACCTTTTTCAATTTTCTTTAATGAACATATAATTTACATATGCCACAAGATATACAACAACTTTGTAAACTTTCTTGATAGGAAAAGTTTCATCATCAATATTAATGTGCTTAAAATTGATGTTCAAAACATGCTTAGTTAGGTTTTCATATCCTGCACAAGGTGATCTCATTAGGCCATAGAAAGAATTTATGGGATTGTATACTTATGTTCTTGAACCTTCACAATAAATACTTTTATTTTAGGTATCTAGAAATTCTCCTTCAAATATCCATTTGAGAAAGTTCTTATAACATATTTTTAATGAATACTCCACCTATTCTTGCTCCCATATCTAAAACATCATGAATTATCACCCAATTTTCTTTGGGGAAACATATACTCATACTCTATGTGTTTTTTCCATTCATATTCTTTCACATAAACCATCACCTTTTGCTTCTTATGTCGCCCATCAAAATTATACTTATTATTGAAGATCTAATTAAAACTAATTGGTTTTGTTCCAACTTCAAGATCCAAGAAATTCCACATTCCATTATTGATGAGGGAATCATACTCCTTCTATGTTTCAATCGCCATGAATCATATCTTCTTTAAAGACAGTTAGTTTAAAGTTAGTAGATAAATTCAATTCATAATGATATGAAAATTCCATATCACTAACATATCTTGAATCTAAATAAACTACATCACTAACATCATCTTGTCTTGCCAAGTTTCTAGCTATGATATTTCCAACCCTATTAAGATGAAAACTTTGAGGTGTCTTCATTACCACTCTAGAAATTTTTGTGATGGTCTATAGTACTCAAATTTCTGAGATGGTGTTGAATTCCCGTCATGATTAAACATTTAGACCCTCTAAATCATATGATTAAAATAAAACTCCTATTTTGATGAAGTGGCTAGATATTCTAAACGATATGAGAATAACACTTAAAAAGGAGATTTCATCCATTGATAAAAGATAGGAATCACCCATTCAAGGCATCGAATGTTATGATCAAACTCATGATATGTCTTTACATGCATAAATCTATTGATATATCATGTTACCAATCAATAGTCTATTGTTTTTATTGCATTCAAGAATGATCACATGTTTGGAAAGTATGAATTTTCCATTTACTTCATTGTAAAATATGACATGCCTTGGTGGTATTTATGCATCTTGAGAAAACCCTATTGTAAAATAATCAAAATAGGATAAAAGGAAGGTGAAAGGTCAGGGGTTGCATGTGAGGAGGAAATAGAAGGAAAATAATGGAAAATGAATAAAATAGAGACCTCATTAATAAACAGGCTTTTGAGGATCAACACATAATTTTTGTCAGTTTTGTCTTTGGCACTCTCATTCTATTCTGTGTATTATACTCTTGGACACTTGGAGTTTTCTTGGAGCATTGTTGGAGGAGTGTCACATACTTCATATTTGGAGCAAGAAGGTAAAGAAAGAGCAAGAAAATGTAAGAGGATAATGGGATTAACAACTACAACTGCATTTCTTTGCATGTACCAAATTGTACGTATGATTCCCTTGCTAGTTTTGGAATGCATGGAATATGCATGTTGTTTCTCTGTTATGATCTGTGATTGGCATGGAGGATTTCCTATATTAATAGTTGTTTTTACTAGCCTCGCAATTTCTTAGATAACCATGTTATTGTGGGTGTTATCTTTGTTTTTTGGATAGTTTTCATGTTCATTTTGATTTGTGAGTTGAGTTATTAGTTCATGGAGCCTTAGTTGGAAAAACGCTCTTGAAGCCTTGTAACAACTTGGGTTGAGTTAATTGTCCTAGAATTCATGCTTGAAAAAACATTTTGGATCCTTTGGTGGGTTGAGTTACTTGTCCTAGAAGTCTTGCTTAGAAAACTTCTCTCGATCCCTCGGTGGGTTGAATTACTAATCTTGGAAGCCCTAGTTGGAGATATGCTTTAAAGCCTAGTAACAACTATGGGTTGAGTTACTAGTTCTAGAAGACTTGGTTGGAACAAATGCTCTAGAGCCAAGAAACAACTATGTTTGAGTTACTGGTCCTAGAAGCCTTGGTTGGAACAAACGCTCTGGATGCCTAGACAGCCTGGGTAGATACTAAATTGGTGATTGTTAGGGACTTTCATCCATGAGGTGGAATCACTGGTTGACGATTTTGGTGCTTTAGCCTCTAGAAGCCAAATTTAGGTTTTGTTTTGGTTATTCGATGATATCCTACATTCATGCTTGGAATATGGCATGAGGGCAATTGCTTGAAAGAGAGATTTGGTTTATCCCAATCTATGGTCAGATGGTATGTGCAAGTCCTTGACTTCATTTGATTTGCATATGTTAATATAAGCTCATTTTCCTTTGGTATCTCATGAGTAAATGTGCTTGTTATTATGTGGCTTTAGTTGTTATTTCATCATTGATATCTATAGATATATATATATATAGATATATATATGGATATTTTCTAGTTATAAGCATATTTTATGATAAACCTAATGTATGGATTTCATAATGTTTTGGTTAGAATATGAAATATTAATGACTGAATGACCTAATCGATAAAAATGCAGCAATTAGGAGGAGACATCAATCCTCCTTGATTATTGTCAGTTAAGTATGTGATTCCTATGCATAGTTGGAGGCACCTGTCTCAATTTCAAATCATTGTTGCAGGTCTAGAAATGTGAGTACATGTGTAGAGTAGAGGCAATGCTTCAACTTAACGGATTCTTTCTGTTGGGACTCAGATTGGAAATACTTTTCTTTAATTTCACCCTTGTTAACTTGACATAGAGGCCAAGTGATATGAGAGAATCCAACATGAACCTAAAAAAAAAACATGATAAGGAAAAAAAGATGCGAAGCTCTATTAGAGTGGTTGGGGCGGGGCAATCTCAAATGACTTGGATCTTAGTTAGATCCACATGTAGGCCTTTCTCATCAATGATGTAGCCCAAATATTTGAGTTGGCTTATGCTAGAGGTGCATTTCTCCAAGCTTGCACATAGTTTGTCCTATCGCTGGGTTTGAAGGGCCTATCAAATGTCTTGTAGGTGATCTTCTGAAATCTTGTTGAAGATGATGATGTCATCTAGATATATAACCATGAATGAGTTGGTGAACTCCACAACATGTCATGCATCAAAACTCATAAACATTGTAGGGGAATTTGTCAATCTGAAAGGCATGACCAATAGATTGAAAACGCCCTCCTTGGATTTGAAGGTGGTCTTTGATATATCTATGAATTCTATTGGCACTTGGTGATAGCCAAATTTGAAATGATCTTGCTGAAATACTTGTCCCCCTTGAGCTTGTTAAGAAGGTCATAAATATGTCGGATTGGATACCTGTTCTTGACATTGATTTTGTTTAATGCCTGATAATCAATACAAAGCCTCTAGGTTCCATATTTCTTTTTTACAAGTACAATTGGGCTCCCACAAGGTGAGGAACTTGGTTAGATGCGCCCTTTTTGTAAAAATTCTTATATTTACTACTTGATTTCTTCATTTTATAGAATGGAGTAACAATATATTATCCCATTGGGTAAGGGTGCTTTGGGAGTTAGATTAATCAAATGCTTGACCTAACAGTGAAAAGGGACCACTATGGGTTAGGAGAATATGTCCATGTATTCTTCCATAACCTTATCCACCTATTTCTGCTACGTGGGGGAATCCTTCCTGGGGTCCATGAATGTGGCCGCTATCTTCTCCTTGCTTTGGGAGTGAATCAGAAAGAAAAAAAAATTCTAAGTCAGGGAGATGATATTACTTCATTACTTAGCAGAGAATAAGGAGATAACAGTAGGCACGTCTACCTCCAGTATCCTATAGAGCTCATTACCGAAAGTAATAATAATATTGTGAGGCATGGACTCATATACAACAAGACGCTTCCAAAAATATGGTTGCAATAATAACACATCACAAACGTCAAGATGAGAAACATCACACAATACCTCATTTGTGAAGTGCTTGATGTTATAGTGAAGGTGTCACTGTTGGCTCACACACAGATCTCATCCATGGTGGATCCACCCGATGGTGTATGACTGTGGGTTTGGTGTGGTTGATAGGACCAATTGCTTCACGACCTATGTTGAAATGAGTTTCTTTTGGCTCTCGTTTTTTAGTGGAGAACCCTTCATTGACATCTATGAGAGGAAGAGATGTTCTCCCTTCTCTGAATCTTTAGGATGAGTTTTCTCATCATTAGTCGTGACAATGGTGGCACTAATTTATTTCTCAATAATATTTTTCCCCTTGTTGATTCCCTTATTGGGTTGTGGCTCAAAATTAGAACATCCATTAGACTCTAAAGCTTTCAGCTTGACCACCAACAAATTCTTGGCACGACACTCATTTGTGTTATGAGTGGGGCTCTTGTGGAACCCAAACCACTTTCTTGTGTCATTAATTTTGTTGGTGCCATTATTTTTCCTTTGTTCTGTAGTTTGGGGACAGTCTTTCCCTACTTTTGATTTGCAGATCCAAAGTTGCGCTTATTTCATTTAAGTTTTTGTTAAATCTTAGAAGCATATCAGTATGTTGCACTTAGCGAGGAGACATTTACTAACTCCATTTCTTCCTTAATGTATTTATGCAGATTGTCATGCTACTTGAGCATTATGTGTCGCTAGGAGTATTTGATACCCAACATTGTGTGTAAAGTATGAAAAATATTTATGAACTCATGCACATCTCGGTCCCTTTGCTACCATAGTGTGGTCCACTATATGTACTTTTCCTCATAGCTCCCCATGGGGCAACACTTTTCATTAACAACTCCTCGAAAAGTGTCCCAAGAGGGGCCACCTTTTTCTCACATTAAGTTTCCCACTAGTCCTTGATGGAGGGGTGACCTTAAGAAATCCAAAAGTAATCTTTTCCTTATAAACAAAACTATGGACCAAAAAATAACCTTCCAATAGATTCAACCATTTATCTATGACATCTACACCTATTTAAACTTCCAATATAGTGATATCACAGTTCACTTGTACCTTGAAAGGGATGGCACCTCTGAAGTGACTGTTGGATGAATATGCATTGCTCGTGGGAATCCACCGAAGGATCTGTGCAAAGTTATCCACCATATTGTTCCTTTACAACTCGAGGGATTATTTGAGAAATAGTTTGATAGGATATCCTACTCCCTCATCTTTCTTTTCTTCTACCATGGGAGACCATCAGTGTCGGAGGGGGAAATCTTAGGAAGGTTCAACCACTTCAAGTCCCAACTCCTTATACCCCGATCTCTTTGGGGACATGCACAAAAAATAGAGAAAGACAAGATTTCTATGATAAAATTAATCCAAATTTATGAAGAAATGAAATGAAATACAAATATAAACAAAACATAGACATATAATAAAAATAAAATCAATTCATTGATAACAAACTACCAAAATTTGTTTACAAGCATAATGTAAATAAAGTAATTTAGGTGATGGTAGCTTATCTATGAGAAGATATGTGGAGGCTACATGATTTCTGAAGTGTGTTAAAATGAGTCTCAGAGGCCTATTTATTATTGAAAAATAATGGAAAACACTCATCATCTAAAAACCTAAACCTAGGAGATGAAGTGCCAAAAGTTTGTGGGCCCCATTTGGGTAAATTGGTACGTCAACTTCTCAAGGTTGTGACGTTGGCATAAGATATCCACTTCAAATGTACGATACCTTGTTAGAAATATCTATTCGAGGAATAAAAATTTGGACTGCAAACCCATACGAAAGATGTCGGTTTGCTCATTTTCCAGAAAAATTGTCATTTTTGGGCCTCAGAATGGCTCGAAAAAGTTCAGGACCTAAAATACTGTCAAAATAATAAACTATGTTACATTTAAGGAATCTAAAAGAAACAGTAGTAGCGGACCAAGTGGAATAGGTGGGTGGCCACCAATATCCACCTAGATCAATGATCGCTCAATCCAAACCCTCAAGCGGGAACTCCATAATACAAAAATTTCATTCCCTTTCAAGCTAAATACTTTCCAAAATATTGCCAAAATACAAATACATTTGTATTCAATTTCTCACTATTCAATTTGACTTTAACAGACTTCTTGATTTCTCTCGCGAGATATTTTTGGCCTTTTTCCCAACTTGGATCAAGCCTATATTTTCTGTTAAATCTTAGGGGTCACCATTCTGTGATTAAGATTTCTTGTCTTTATCTCTTTTAGTAGATTCTTCCTCATCTCACTTGTCAACCCAAGAAATTGTCTTTACACACTTTTCCCAAAGATTTAGAGTGGCATCTAGCATTCACAAGGGTTTATGGAATATGGGCTTCCTCTATCTCTAAGTCCAAAGGATCCTATATTACATGAACTTCTTCCTCACTAATTTTTGTTTCCTCTAATGGTTCCTCTTTGAAAATAAATTCTTCTTGATTGTCTTTTGCTTCTTCCTTATCCTTAGTCTCTTCTACCTTATATGACCTATAATGTTTATCCTAAGATCCTTCACATCATTTGGGCCTCCAACTACCTTTTGGGACTATTATTATGCAAGCTATTGGGGTAATTTTTAATTGCATTCCCTATTTCGAAACACACTCGTCAAAAAAATAAAGCATTTTCATAATCAAGCTTTTGAAACCATACATAGTCTGGAGATGTTAGATTTATCTTTGTAGGAAAACTTTTATTACAATCTATCTCTCGACATATTTGAGAATAAGTGGTATTAAAAAAAATCATTTTCTTAACTACAACAATAAAAATTCCTCATTGTTTTTCCAATAGTAATTAACAATGAGAGATTACAAAGATGCAAGGGAAGGTTCGGGAGTGTTACCCAAATTGGAGCCATGGATATTGATGTCACATTCACATAAAAAATAGGAGATTAGGGTTGCATGAAGAGATGAGCAATACCCTGAACCAGGGTCCAGAATCACAAATAATCTTCTTATCCTCAAGATTATCATAGACAACAACAAAAATACCCTGAATTAGAGGACAAATATTCATATCATCAGTCAACAAGGATCTCCATGAATCAAAAATCCAGTCAAGAGTGACCAAAACACATTAAATCAACATATGAAACCTTGATCTAAGAAAAAAATTTAAGTTAAAGTTTTCATCCTCCAAAGTAATATTAACGGTAGGAGCTTCTTGAACTATCATAAGAACTAATACAAATTTCAAAATGGCAGTGTACAAAACCTTGACTTGAGTTTCCCGAGAAGAAAAAATTACAGAAACAATTACAATTCCTTGACAAGAGAGTCTGAATTCTCCATTAAATCACAAAAATTATCCACACTTCAAAAAGCTACCCAAAAAAAAAAATATTAAAAACTCAGTCTAAGAAGAGGAATAACCCACTGTTTGCAAAACCCACTCCATCATCCTATAACCTTCTTTTAAAAATATACATTCTCAACTTTTAAACAGACGATTAATATAATAGATAATTAAAGTATAATTTTCACATCACTGTGATGATATATATCGTATATATCATGTTTCACAAAGGACGCAGTAACAAAAAAGAGTGCAAAAGTTTGAACTATCATAATGAGTATAAAAGAATGTGAACAAGTATTTTTTCATCCATTTTAACGTTAGTATATGTAATGAATCATGTCGTTTAAACTTATAAAATGTTACTTATTTTCGTCGTGGCATAATTTAAGTTTAAAGATCATCAAAATTATACAGAAATTATATAAGCTTTTTAAAATTGAAAAATTATTAAAAAAATAATTTTTATGATTAATTAAATAGAAATTAATATAATTAAATAAAATGGTATATTTTCAAATATTTTATTAATTTTAAATTTAATATTTATTAAAAAAATATTAATCATTATTGAATTTTATTTAAATATTAATCATTCTGAGCGGTTACAATGCAATAATGGTGATCCGCTGGCTACCGACCATATACAGAATCTCAAAAGCAAGATTTTCTATTCTTATTATTTTTAAGGAGTGAATCTATTAATATTTAGAATATTAAGAATATACTTTTGCATTGTGGGTAGCATGAGAGGCAGAATGATATTCTAGTCTACTTATTCTCAAATTTCCACCGACTCCCACTGGTCTAGGGCTATCCATTGTATCGTACTCGTCATCAAAATTACCAACATAGAAAGTTGAAAGGAATCTCGACTAACTTCTTCTGGATGTTATTACACGTCTCGATATATATTCTTTTGCAGTGCTTTTACACTTGTGAATATTAATTATGAGGGAACACACACTTTATTCCAAAAATATTACCACGCACGAGGACGGTGGAACTTTTTGACTTCAGAGGAAATTTTGCAGACACAATATGCAGGTCCTCTGTGAAGTTGTGAACCTGATTATACTCGGTGTTGCCTTTATTTTCTAATTAACAAGGAAGGATCAGAGGGCCCTGCTAGACCGGCCCGTTAATGTACTTTCGGGAATTCATTTTAATTTCTGAACTGTGAGATAATCCGGTAGGGATCATTATTTAAAATGGTCATTATTCAAGAATGATAGAATATTGAGCTTCCACCCTTTAAAGCACTTTCGAGATTTAAGTTTTAGTTTCTGAACTATTCCAGATTCCACGAGGGATCTCTTTTCAATTTAGGTCATTTGATGGAATATCGGACCTCTGGAAATATTTACGAGGGATTCTCATTTTATATTTATATCAAATCAAATCCTGAGGAAACATATTTCGATTCAGTTGTTACAGTCCGACTGCAATTGCATATATGCTTGCAAGTTGCATGTTCTTACATTAATTTATTTCCGAAAATAAATGTGGGAAAATATTATATTTTTAGAAACTCCACCCTAGAATTTGCACATGATATAAAAGAGAAGTTAATTGATATGCCACCCTGGTTAATTGATATGCCACCCAACCAGGTCACTCCTTCACCAAGTCGTGGTGTCGTTACTTTATTTTTTGAGTTGCTATTCATTTTTGTTATTAGTTTTTAGTAGCTATTCTTTTGTGCCAGTTCGTCTACCTAACATTTTGTTTTCTTCTTTTCCTCGGAAAATACAATGAATGTCAGATGGACTCAAATCGATCTTTGGAAAGCACAACTAATGCTGGTAATACACATCACATAAGATATATATAGCCATCAACTTGTTCACATTACAAAGAGGATATATTCTAAAATATTATATAATAATAAATTATTATTATTTCTTTCTTCTTTTTTTTTCTTTCTTTCATTGCTTTGTAATTAATTTGAAATATATTATTATTATGGGATTTTTTTCAAATTTTATTTTACACTTAATTTTTTTATATAAAATAAAAATAAAATCAAATTTTAATAAATGAAAAAAATTGTTAATATTTTATATTAAAAATAGGTGAAACATCCTCTTAAGATTATTTAATGTTATAAGTAAACCTGCAAATTTTTTTAGTCACTTTGTTATTGAAAGACTTCAACACTTCATTGATAATGGTACATTCTTCATTAAGGACTCCAACTATTTTATTATAAAGCGTAGAACCTTTCATTCGGATAAAAAAACATTATAATTATTTTTGATATTACTTCTTCATTCACCAAAATTTTAGGTATGTATCTACTAATATGATCGATAAGTTAGTTGATCCTAAGACAACCTCATTTATATATATTTTTTCCTCTATATTATTTTTGTTGGAAAGAATTTATTACGAACATAGTTGATCCTATGATAATCTCGTTTAAATTTTTTTTCTCTATATTCTTTTTGTTCGAAGGAATTTATTATGAACATACTGAAGAGAGAGAAATACGATGTCCTCCTTATCCTGGTTGTCACAAATGTTTTTTTTGAAAACTTCATAGCTTTGATCCTAACATCTTAGAAACTAAAGTCTAAAGTCAGAATGTCAGTATTGTTTCATAAATAGTACCTTCATTATTTAGTCTCATGGAGTTCTTCTCACAATTTTCAAGTGTTGAGCACATTTTCAAATCAAAACTCTATATCTATAAGTGATGGGTCAAGAAAATGTATATATAAATTACTAAATTATACAAATAATTTAAAATTATATAGAATTATGGTTAAAAAAATATTATATAGGGTATCTTTTTCATGTTATGTGAAGTTTAGGTGGGTAAATGTTTATTGAATGGAAAAACAATATATTTATGAATTAGAGATTTTCATCAAGATTGTGTGATGTCAAGTTATTTTGGAATAATTTATTTTTCTCACATGGATATTCATAATGAATTATTCACGTTGAGATTTGAATTTGTGACTTGATGGGAACTATATTGTCATTTAATGGAGACTATAATCCACACAAACCAAGTGATTGACAACTCATGCATGATGAACACCATTAAATTTTTATTCAACCACACTTAAGGAACACAATTCATACTCCTTTCTAACTAACTAGATTTTCCTTGGATGTTGCACAAGGAAGATTTCATTGTACTAGAACACAATCTAACGAGTATAGACTCATCTTAATCTCATATCTATCAAACATCCAAATGGATCATATATCTTGAGGTGAAAACTTATTATAGATCACAAAACTTGTAGAGAGATTTAGCCCTCAAAAAAAACTTAGTGCCTTTTACCCTTATAAATCTAGGATTAAGATGGATCTACACTTGTTCTTTCTGTTTAGATGTGTGTGCTTGTGCCATTTATTTTATGCTAAGCATAAAATATATTACACATTTCAGCCATTTTAAATATAACAAAAATAGATATATAATAATATATATAATATATATATATATATATATATATATATATATATATATAGATATATATATATATATTCACTTTATTTGTATATATATATCTTTGGTTCCAAGGGTTCGATATATATATATACAGCGGATTTTCATATATGAACTTCGGTTCGGTTCTGAGGCATATATTATCCCTTTATCTAGTTCTCCATATATGAACTTCACATATATATACATTCTAATCCTCGATCCGGTTCCTATATGAACTCGCATATATATACATTCTAATCCTCGATCCGGTTCGTGCAGTTCGGCGCATATATATCTTCAGTTCTAAACTCGGCATTTATACTCGGTGCTCGCATATAAACATTTTAAAGTCTCGCAGATATATACTCGGTGCTCGCATATAAACATTTTAAAGTCTCGCAGATATGTACTCGGTGCTCGCATATAAACATTTTAACTCGGCATTTGAACTTGATTAAGGCGCATATATATCTTCGGTTCCAAGGGTTCGATATAAATACAGCGGATTTTCATATATGAACTTCGGTTCGATTCTGAGGCATATATTATCCCTTTATCTAGTTCTCCATTCTAATCCTCAGTCCGTTCGGTTCCAAGGGTTCGATATAAATACAGTGGATTTTCATATATATACATTCTAATCCTCGGTCCGTTCAGTTCCAAGGGTTCGATATAAATACAGTGGATATATATACAGTGGATTTTCATATATGAACTTCGGTTCGGTTTTGAGGCATATATCTCTTTGGTGCTCTCATGTTTGAATGCAAGGCTCTGTTCCGAGGTATTATACTAGCATATTAGAACTGTGCATTCTCTCATATTTGAACGAAAGTGATTTGAGGCTCCGATTCTGAGGCTCGCCGTCAAACATTATATATAACTCCGATATACCTTCCGCACTCCTCGCTCTGGTTCTGAACTCACATATCTTTGGTCTACGGGCTACGGTGGACACTGACGATCTGCATTGCTAGTTCTAGGTGCACACATTCCTTACCTCTTTCTTTTCTAATACATATTTGCTCGTATAATGTCAAGTATGAATATTTCACCACAGTTACCAAAGATTACCAAGGGCATACCTAGCACAGTTACTCTACAAGGCCTCTATGAGTATATAGAGTCTTTAGAGAAACGTAGAGAAGAAAGAGAAGCCAAGTTACAAAAAGAGTTAGAAGCCGTGCTGGAAAATAAATTTGCATCTCTTGAAAACACTATCCAAAAACAAATAGAAAATAAAATAGAACTACTGGAAAACAAAATGGAGGAAATGGAGACTAGATTGCATGTTCTAGAAAAACAAAACCAAGATACTAACCAACCATCCCAGCAAGGAGACGCTGATACCTTAAGAGGGTCTTAAAATGAAAGACATGATTAAAGAATTAGAAGAAAAAGTTAACAGCCGCCTCACCCTAAATAGTGTGGTAGATAAGTTAGATATTAAACCAATTAAAGACGAAATGAAAAAATTAATAGAATTAGAACACGAACGTAACAAAAGGACCTTAAACCTTATAATCTTCGGTTTAAAAGAGGAAGAAGATGAGGATACTTTAGCCTTAGTCCAGACATAATTACATAATAGATTACAAATTGAAACAGTATGTCTCACAGAAGCAACAAGGTTGGGAAATTAACCGAGAATAAAGGAAGATTAATCCGCATAAAGGTGAGCTCTACTGATCATAAGCACAACATACTTAGTAAAACTTCAAGTCTAAAAGGAACGGGAATATTCATAAATGAAGATCTCATTCCAGAAGATTAAGCAGAATTAAGAAAGGAGGTTCAAAAGGTAAAAGAAGCTAGAAAGGAAGGAAAATGGGCAATAATCAGAAATAGAAAAGCCTTTATTCGAGACAAAAACTAAAAAGATTTTAATCAATAGCAATTAAATATGCTCCGGATCCTTTCTTGGAACTGTCGGGGCTTCCCATGGAACAAAGGCCCCAAGCTAAGTTGGATCTCAAATGATGTTGATATTATTTTGCTTGTTGAAACTTGGGAGCACGAAGAATCTAAGGTCCCTAACATAGATGGCTTTACGCTATGGTCTACGTGGAACAAGCGATCCTCTCGTAGAGGCATTGGGGGAATAGCTTGTTACATTAAGAAGAACATCTCCCCCTATGTTAGGATTTATAAAAACAACCCTCACAACCAATTTAGTTGGATAGAGATCAGAGACATTAATAATAAAAAGTCCTACATAGCAATATGTTATTTCCCCTCCTTTAATTCTAACTTCTATAAGAAGAAGAATCTCGATAAAACTAACCCTTACAATAGTTTAGAGAACGATATCTCTAGCCTAAGGAATGAGGGTAATATCCTTTTAATAGGTGACTTCAATGCTCGAACTTCAAACAACCAAGCTATTATTTTAAGCAATCGTTCCAACCCTAATCCTCTTTGGTTAGACGAAGACCCTACCTTGGCTAGTAGGTACAAAAGGAGCTCTGAAGACCTCGGGGAAAATTTGTTTGGGTCAGAGCTAGTCAAGCTTTGTAGTGCTCAGGATCTCATAATTTGAAACGATCTAAAAAAGTGGCCCAATTCCAGCAAGATGAGCTGCATCCATGGACTTGGTAGCAGCGTGGTAGACTATGTTATTTCTGATCTTCCATTATACAACGAAATGATAAACTTTGACATCTTAAACGACCACGAGCCTGACTCCGATCATAGGCCTTTACTTATAACCCTAAATTTTGTCATGCATAGAGTTCCCATAGAAAACAATACTTACAACCAAAAGAACTTAATATTTGATAAAAATAAAAAGGACATCTTTCTAAATGAATTAAAAACTAATTTACCTCCTTTATCTAGTATAGTTAACATAGAAGACCTATATCATAATTTTA
>APFE031474201.1:0-20877 GCA_000404065.3 Pinus taeda
AAGCCTTCTTTGTATCCATAAGGCTTTACCTAAGTAAGGAAACTTTCTCACTAAAGAGAGAGAGAGCTTGTCCCTCACCCCTTCAAGCTTTTGCAAGACTTGTGTAGCTGAGCACCCAGCTAAAGGAGGACTTGACGTCAGGACGTTGGTTGTATTCTCCTTTGTTGAATTATTAATAATAGATGACTATCATTATGGTTCCATTCTCGTTGTACTTGTAATGGTTGATGTTGAATTATATCCTTCCTGACTGATGTATAATTGCATATATTAGATTTCACGCTTTTGTTTGTGTTGTTCTCTTTGCAGGTGTCCATTCACGTGGATAGTGGAGGATTGTGACCGGCCAAGGCAAAGGAACGTGGGTGACATCTCTTCTACAAACGGGAGTGTTGGATCTCAAGTAGGTCTTCATCACCTACCTTTTATTTGCAATTAGGAACTTGCGTGATAGCATTGTTTGATTGTTGCTAGACCCGTTATGGGCTAGTAGGGATCGCCTCTACCCGTAGAGGGGATTTACCTCTCCAACACAAGGACTCAAGTTGGCCTTAAATACTACCTATTTTTCTGAGTTGCTTCCACCTGTGCGAGGAGCTGCTTCCCCTGCTGCAACTTGGTGAGGTGCTGTGCTGTAGCAATTGAGTGTATTGTCACCCTAACCTTGTCATACTACTTTAGGAGCTCACGGATCTCTATATTCAATATATTTAGGTTGGGGTCTCCCTGCAGGGTCATCACCACTCCATTTCTTGTTCAAACAAAGTTGTTTAGTCAATGACTCTGGCATCCATAGTAGCCATCCCCTCCTTGATGTGGCTCTGCACTGTTCCTTTATCTCGGGTGGACTTGAGGGCTGTGATTTGAGCTGTAACGCCATGATTTTCATGTTGAGTTCAAATTTAACTCTTCGCACCTTTGCTTTTGTATTGCAGATGCCTTCATCTAGTTTCTGGATCTTATCCTTGGGTTGTGCATCCTTAGGAATGTGCAACTCCGACACTATTATGCATGCCTCTACAATCGCAACCACCATTGGGGAGTTCTGTGCCTAGATAGTATCCCATCACTTCAGGGCCTATATCTTCTCAGTGAACATTTGTTCATTGTTCGCTTGGTACTCTCTTATTAAACAGAGAGTGCACTGCTACCGAGCTCTCAGTTCTGCTATCACTCTTGTCTGGAGTGCATGAAGAAATTCGTTGTGGAGTGCTGCAATATTGAGGCCGATGTTCTTCAGGGTACTTATGATGATCTTGCCATCGGCCGATTCCATGCTCAGGGACCCTTCTGGCAGAGCAACTATTCTAAGGTCCACTATCCTTACCAGTTCTATACCCTAACTTTTCTCCGGTGCGAGGCTCGTCTGCGCAACGCTCACTTGACTTGCTCCAACCTGTATTTGGCTAGTTTGGATTTATAGTTTGCGTAGATCCTTTTGGACATTTCCTAGTGACTACATGTACTATCTCTCAAATTTCTACAACAGTTCGGTTGTAGTGTCATCCACCTTTTCACCAACCTCATCGCGATCTCCCTCTATCAAGGTGATGGGATCCATCTATGCTTTAGCCAACTTTATCTTCTTGTGGGAACCCTCCTACTGCTACTATTCTTTGTGATTCCTTAGCCTAAATGGGGTACTTTGACCCTCATCGTTGTCACTTCCCTACACTGACTACTCTTCCTCCTTCATTTCAAATGAATGAGATTTTCCAGTTTTCTTGGAGTCGTTATGTTCTTGTTTAGCATCTTCTTTTGTAGCATGCTCCTTTTCAATTCGATCCATCTCTTCAACTTCCTTGTTCCGTTGTGTGGCTAACTTCTGTGCCGCTTGTGTTGCTACATCCTTTTGTTTCTTCTTAGTTGATCTCCCTGCGCCTTTGTTGGTGCCTACATCTAAGTCAAATGGTGTGTGCCAATCTGTTGGCCAACACTTTATCACTTCCTATGTGGCATCATTGGTGACCAAATACGGAAAATCGAACTACTTCTTCTCCGGTCCTTCTGCACTCGAATGTAGACATAGTGGAAATCTGCCTTGAACTCAGCATATATGGAAAGCTACTCATACAAGGTTGGGGACAACCTTGGGTCTTGGTTCATGGCCATGTGGAAGCTCGCTTCCATCAATACCCAAACAAATTTCATTTATGTGACCCACAGGGGGTCCTTGGTGGCCCAAAGGGAGGTGAAATGCGCGAACTCTGATAATCCTTCCTTGAATGGAGAAAATTGGTTGTACTTCGTAGATCCCATGAGACCAGTATAATGGAGAACAACATCCATGCCTAGTGGAAGGGCTTTCTCTCATCTTGGACCTCATGACAATTTGCAAGAAATTCACGGCATAAATACCATGACCAGTTAAACTACATGCCCTCCGTTCATTATGCAACCAATGATATCATAGGTGCTGGAACCTCATCTGCATGACACTTCCTCATAAATTTTCTATCCATTATTTGGGTGGCAGTCTGCATCATGGGATCGTTGATGGACGTGACGGAATAGCCGTGTGGCTTCTTGATAATTTGAAACATTTTTACATCTTCCCTGTCAAGTCTCTCTTGCCTATCTTTCCACCAAATTCCTTGGACAAATTCAAACCCTCATGCGGCAGTTGCGTGATGTTGTGGATGGGCATATCCATGATGGGTATAGGTTCTCCAAGCCATAAGCACCCATCGTGCACTAGAGTAAGTAGCTGCCACACACAGGTGGTGTTAATATTAGTGTGGTGGTAGTGGGGCACCCATAGCAAGTTCAAAAACCTAGATTTTTCCACTCCATGGATCCATTCAACTATCTCCAACTCAGTGACACCTAAGTCTTAGTAATACACGTGCCTCATATAATTTTCTATTGCGAGGTGAGGGAACCGCTCATGGTCAGCCAGGTCCCAATCCTCCATTTTTAACAGGGGAACCCACATAAGGCACGGTCCTTAAAAAGTTATATTATCTGGCAATAGGAGCGTGTGAATGAGGAACTTGTTTGGGTTTGCGTCCTTGGGGACCTTCACCTTCCCTTTTCATGGGGGGAATATATTCAAGCAATTTGGTTATGGGCTCTACTCCCTCAGCATCTATATCCTCAGTGCCCTTTTTAGCTTCCAAATCCATAACCTTCTCAGCCTTCTTGTCCTTCTTCTACTTCTGAGTGGTAGTATGTTTCTTGGGCGACTCGGGAACTGGAATCGACCTCTTCTGCTTGTCTTTCTCTCATTTCTAGGTCTCTTTAACATGGTTGGGCTTTGGCCTGGGTGATCTTGGCACCATAGGCACAAAAGCCAGGGCTTCCATGCTCACCACCTCTGGAGCAGCTCCTTCGGATGCAATGTATCCCCCAGTGCTCACGGTTTCAGCAGGGCTTGGACCAGATATGGTTTCCAGGATAAATTTCTGATTTAAATTGGGAAAATTGGCAAACGAAGGGCTCACGATCAAATCCTCAAAGAACGAGTGGCTCATAAGCAACATACAACTTAGCTAAAAAACTCTAAGTGTGCAAAGTGTTCATTGTTGGACCGACACGCGTAATTTATAGGGGATTTTGAATTCAAATCTGACTGTTCCCCCAAAATTCAATCATAAATGTTGGTTTGGCAGCAAACCTTCAAATATTTTAGCCTTAAATGTTGGCTGCCCGCTCCTCTTAACCATCTCCTGGCTGTCAACTCATGAACAATGACTCTAACGGTCACTTTCTGGTTGTGCTACATGGTATCACCTTTCAAAGCACAGCTCCCTTCACGCAGCTTTGGATATTGTGACATCCCCATTTTTCATGCAGCCCCATTGTCACATACTTCCTTGCGAGCTAAACCGCACCTCCATCTGTGATCTCTTTGATGGCATATGGCCCCAACCAATGCATCTGAAACTTTCCTAGAAACTTAGCAAACTTACTATTATATAATAAAACCAAATCATTTACCTTGAACATGAGTGGCTTGAAGTGTCAATCGTGCCATGATTTCTCACACTCCTTCTGTACTTGCTAATGGAATCCAGCTAAGAATCTATCTTCTTCGAGGTCCATTAGTTGTGCGAGCCTCTCTTCCAAGGCTCTGTGGTCTGCCATTCCTATGAAAGTTGATATGCATAGACTAGGCATGATAAATTCCATAGGCATCACAACTTCTATGCCATAGACCAATTGAAAAGGTGTCTAACCTATTAGATTTTTGCAAGTAGTCTTGTACGCCCATAGTACTGCCGGTACGTGCACATCCCAATCATTCCGCTGCACATTGCAAATCTTTGTCATCACAGTCTCCAAGATATTATTAAAGGCCTCACCTGTCCCATTAGCATGCAGATGATACAGTGTGCTCTTCTTATAATAAACATGAAGCTCTTTAGTTAGCGTGTTGATTGTTTCATTGAGGAAGTGCATACCATGATCACTCATCAATACTTTTTGGAAGCCAAATCTAGTCAACACATACTCAAATAAGAAATTTTCTGTTGTGGCCCCCATACAATCCTTCACAAGTTGTGCCTCTAACCATCTGGTTAGATACTCTATTGCAGTGATGATATAGGGCACACTTGTTTTCTTGCTTGGGGGCTCAATCGGTCATACAAAACCAATTTCCCATTTCTCAAATGGATGCAATGACACCTGAGGGTTCAGTGCTAGTTCATCCCTCTGCAATGGTTAGCCCATTCTCTGACATGCATCACATGCTCGACAACATGCTTTAGTATCCTTATATAATGTATGCCACCACAATCCAATGTGCAAAATATTCTATGTGGTTTCCTTTCCTACATAATGTCCTCTTGCATCCCCTCCATGAGCTTCAATTAGGGTGCTACTTCATTCGAAATTGGGTCCATACCTTCACAGTATCTCATCATCACCCATCTTATACAAATTTCCAATGATCACCGAAAAATATACCATGCATACCACTACTTCCTTCTTTTCTTGATTGGTATATCCTTCTGGAGCCATCCATGTAGTAAAAAATAGGATAATATCTGCAAAATTATTATCCACTACATGCACCGTGAAGAGTGGCATGTCAAGCAGCCCTTCCTCCAAATTAGTAGGATCGCCCCCTATTTCAATTCACAACAAATGGTCAGGTCCTACATTCAACCTTCCTGGCTTCACATTTACCTCAAAGTCATATTCTTAAAATTACAATAGCCATATGCATATTTCCCCCCCAAACACAAGCTTATGAACAGGTATTTCAAGGTAGAATGATCTGTGTACATCTTGAAATGTCCGCCCAACATATAGTGTCTAAACTTTTGGAGCATGTATGCCATAGCCAATCCTTCACACTCTGTCATTGACTAATTCTTCTCAGCCTTTGATAATTTCCTACTCGTAAAGGCTATAGGGTGATCCATCTCTCCTTCACCAGCTTGTGTCAACACTACTCCCAGCACAATACACAAGGCATCAACGCGCACATGGAATTCCTTATTCCAATCCAGGAAGACCAAGATCAGCATGGTGACTATTTTCCTTTAATACATCCAAGATGTGCTAACATTCTTCATCCCAACATAATGTAGCATCCTTCCTCAATAGCTTCTCCATATGCGCGGTAATCTGAGCATAAGCCTTGATGAATTTTCGATAATATCCAGTATGGCCCAACATTACAGGTAACTATCTGACACTCCTCAAGGCCTTAAATTGATGATTATCAAAATCTTGGCAGGGTCCACCATTATTCCTTTCTTTCACACCACATGACCCAGCAAAATTACAAAGGGGATGCAAAATAAACACTTCTTTAGGTTCAACGCAATGTGATATCTTCAGCACGTATCCAACATTAAGCGTAGACTGGTTACATGGCACTTCACTAACCCAAACATTGTCTAGTCATCAAAATATACCTCAAAGAACTTGTGAATAAACTCCTTGAATGTCACAATGACTACGAGAGAGAATATCATCGACGCATTCTTGAGTCCAAACAACATCACAGTATATTGGAAACAACCCCATTCTATTGTGAAGGTTGTTTTACTCCTATCTTCTAATCTGAGGGTATCTAGAGAATACATCAATGAATGAGTAGGCCTCCTACCCTCCAAAATTATCTATTACCTCATAAGTAAATAGTGTTGGAAAAGGATCATGGGCACAGGCGTCACTAATCTTCCTCAGATCTATGCAAATCCATATTTCTCCCTTTTGTTTCTTTTCTTCGACCACCATTGGGCTCACCTAATCAGATTCCTCCATAGGTTTGATAATGCCTGCCTCAAGCATCTTTTCCAACTCCAAGTAGACCTTTTCCTTGTATTTGGAATTATGGCAATATGGCCTTTTCTTAATAGGCTTTGCATTCGGCTTCAAGGTAGTTTTCATCATGCCCAAGTCACCTATGATGTCTTTTAAGTCCGAAAATTTTGTAGGAAAAAGATGCTGGTAATTACGAAGTATTTCAACAACTTTATCCACTATGGCATCATCCCAGTAATCTCCAATCTTCATAAATTTTTGTTCTTCTTCAGTACCAATCTTCACTTGTTTGGTTTTCTGTGGCATGGTGATGTCCCAATTTTCTATCTGTAGACCTTCAACCTCATGGTGGCCTTCAGCCTCTAGGATATTAATATTTCTTGGATCTTCATCCTCCCCCTCAGCAATCACATTATACTATTCTAGCGCATGGCACTGCTAGGTGCTCCAATCTGGTTGAACCAACTCCAAAGGATCCTATGGAATTCTGAAGATCGTCACCTTAACCTCCTCCAGAGCTTCATCAATGCTTTCAAACCCATCTTAAAAACTAAAGTTCATTAGGAATCCTTCCCTTAATATATCCCACTCTGTAGTGCCATGGTGAAGCTCCATTTCCAGGTACCAAGTCATGGGGATTATATCTAGAGTATGACAAAATAAGTGCACCCACTCTAGTTGTGGCTCTATTGCGTAGACTTTAGTCCATCTTTCCAAATGATCGGGAAGATCATTTCTTCCATCATATTTCTCGGTTAATCATACCTTCAGACAACCAAATCACAACCTCATCATCCTCCTATAATCACACCATTCATCAAATATGTCTTTGTGCATACCCCACCACCCTGCAGGCATAGCGCACAACGCCAAATCCATTGCTTGAAAGCGATGATCCTTTGGTACTTCTCTTTCAAAGGAATCAGAAAACTTATCTAAATAATTTAAACCATCATAATAGGGTAAACTTCTTACCTCCGAGGACACACAGCGCAGTGTAGATACTTCATGAAACTGATTCTGCCAATGCTCCAGTTCTTCATTGGAATCCGAGGTATAGGAGATTTCACGGTCCCATAAAATCCATCCATAAACTGTAGAATTAATCCAGTCTTGGTCTCGCGTTGTAGTTTTGTAGATTTGATCCAAATCATCATCACTTTCTTCATAGCTGTGAACCAGTTCAGTATAGCACAGTCCTTCTGCAGGGTCCAACGGTACTACAACGTGGAGCGATTTCCTTTCAAACAACATTGTCTGATATCTCAAGTTGATGAGCCCATTCATATCAATAGCCCAATCAATTCCAAGGAGCACATGTATGGATTGTTGTCATGAATAGTTTCTATCACTTCAAAATAAACTAACGCGCTTGCACCTTCAATATCTAGTGTTACTCCATGTAACCGTCCCATACGGATGATCTTCTGTTGGTTTTCCATTCTAAGATGGATCAAAGAACATTGTAGCATAGGTCTTCGCATCCTCTCCCATGTTTGTTTAGGAAACATGTTTGTGTCAGACCCCAGATCAAGAATAACTTGGTCCATCTCATAATCTCCTATTTGCGTAGTGAGCCTCATCTCAGGCCATGTTATTGCCTTATGTCTGCCAATATTTTTGACTACGTGGTGTCCATCACCAGCATTTTATTTACTAGCACACTTGTTTATCAATTCTTGTAAGCCCTTGACAACCTGACTATCTCACAGAAGTTTCATATAAGTTTCCAGGAATGTGTGAGTACAGAGGGATAAATCTTTATGAGCATGCTAGTTTTTGGTAGTTTGTCTTGACTTCCTGAGGTAGATGCCTCAGCGAAGCTTTTCTTCACCTCCATAAAAGTTTCCTTCACGCATTCTAAATCGAAGTCAAATTCATTTTCTAGGGCCTTGTGACCCACCCACTCTCTTCATATTGGCTTCCTTTATCGTCACTAGTCATGATTCTGCTTTGCAGTATGATAATTACATTGGGATCCTCCTCGCGGGGCTTAGCTCGGATCATTTGTAAGTTATTTGTAGGTTGATGAGTCTGCGCCTTCTTCTCCTACATCTTGGCTATCATCACAGGGATTTCTTCTATCGTATGGTCAAACTGAGTGCAGTATTGACATGATGGGCATGTTTGATTCTGACACTCCCATGCGTAGTGCCCTGGCATCTTGCTATTATAGTAAATAACCTATCCACGACCTCTATCAGGTCCTCCTACTCCTTCTCGGTGTCTTCCATGTCCCTTATATCCTCCACACACTCCCCCAGTGCCTTGATCCAGAGGTTGTGTTTATGCTTGCATTCGATAGTTAGGCATTCTTTCCATCATAAATTCTTAGCTACAAAAGTGGCACTCATCGTGGCTCGCTACTTTGCAAAAATCGTAGATCATTAGTTGTGGTGTATGCACAAAATTTTACAACAAATGAAAATTATCTGTTACATGTTTTTCGGCCACCTGACAAATAGCGCACCATAGTGTGGATCCTGTAATTTGTCCTTGTTGGAGCTTCTTGCCTCAAGGGCATTAGTGCCCCCCCCCTTGTGATATAATTTGTGAAGAGAGGGAAGTGATCTTTATCATGCCCTTGGCTCTTACACTTGAGGCACAAAACTTCCTTTTCCACCTCTAGCTTTGCCTCCTTTTCTTTTTTCAAGCTCTGCAGTTCCAAGTAGACGTTCTACAATTGCAAGTGAATTTGTTAAACTCCCATAGATGTCTTCTGAATAGAAATTTCATGCAATCTCATCAAAATTTCCATGGCTTTCACCTGAGTCCCTATCTTCTGTTGTGATAAAGAAATCCTCAAGTGGGGCAAGAGCAAGGCTATAAACCATTCGCGGTGCTAACTGTCTGTGAGTTGAATATTTGCTTCATGAATCAGACACTTCAATCTTTGATCTAACTCCTAGGATGTTTCGCCAGCCCTCATCGTGCTTTCCTAGAACCTAACTACTGATTGCAAGTTAGACTTAGGTTTATTGAATTCTTTGTTTAAAGTAGACTTAGTGTCTGCTAACGATTGCAATGGGTTATCAGTGTAGTACTTAATGTACCAAGTTAGCGCAAGATCCTGCAGAGTGATAACCAGCTATGATTTCTTTATATTGTCATTAGTGGTCTACTGTGCGGCCCATATAACAGTCGTGACGAACCAGAACTAATCTGTATCTTCACTCCATATACCTTTGAAAATTGGCAGCTTTAATGAGTTCAACATGTTGGAAAATGGTGGTGGTGGTAGTCTGGGCAAAGGTGTATGTTGTGGAGGTGAATGTGGCAATGGAGTGGATGGATGATGTATCTGCGAAAAGCCTTGTCTTATTAGGTAGACCACACTCCATGGTGAGGCCTGTGCCGCTCCTTCTTCGACACTCGAAGGAGGTCCAATCAACGAGCTATATTGAGGACCTATTTTCCCTTGATCCCTGAAAAGTTTCCAACTTCACGTAGCTCCAAACATCAAGTAAAGGGCATAACCCATTTTTCACACAACAACATCTTAATCCAAGTATTCAAAGATTTTAGGTACTTACC
The DNA here is from genome assembly GCA_000404065.3 of Pinus taeda. Taxonomy (NCBI): domain Eukaryota; kingdom Viridiplantae; phylum Streptophyta; class Pinopsida; order Pinales; family Pinaceae; genus Pinus; species Pinus taeda. Next base: position 9,757 of record APFE031474201.1, read on the forward strand.
TCACGGTCCTTTGAAAAAGCATCGCTCTACTTCACTGTAGCTTACTGAGGTGTCAACCATGAATTCTGTAACAAATCCTACTATAACTTGATCAAGCCAATGATCAACAACACGCATGATCTTATCTTCAGAAGATTCCAATCTCCACACTAGTTCCAGAGTGAACACTATTGGACCGTTAAGTCTCCACCTTCCTTGGCCATCTCCCAATTTAGCTATCCACTCATATATCTCGATTGGAAAGATGCAGAAGAAAATTTTGTGTATTTCTGTGTACAAATATCTGTCCAACCATTGTTCTTTTGACAGGCATGGATTCCTATTTTCCTACATCGATAATTCATGGATCTTTCTATCCAACCACTTCTCAATTTCCCTTTTCATCAGACTTTAGCGATGCGACATCACACATCTCCTTAAGAAAATCATGGTCTCGACAAGGGAACCATTTGTTGGCTTAGTGGGTCCTGGTCCAGCTTCAGAGTTAGTTGTGCCAAAGAAAACTCTATATTACTATCCCTTTTGGCATCAATCTAGGTAGTGGAGAGTAAAGTCTCACTCGAAATAGTATGGGGGGATGTCAGAACCAAGTTTTTGCATCCAAATATTAGTGTGATGTCCTTTTTATGTCATATACCTACCTTCGCACATATCTCTAAGCCCTTAGGGATTGGCGTTGTAGTTTCCTTGAAATGGCCTCTAGACCTCCATGAAGGTCTACAATCGGCTTCTGCGGACCTTTAATAGATAGGTTATCTAATTATGTGCATCATAAACTAACCTTAGATCAGAATCCACAAAGAGTTTCTTAAGTTCTTTATAAACTTAACATAAAGTATTATAACCTTCACGTAAATACTTAACATTCATTACGTTCAATTAATAAGACTTATCCAATAGATTCATGCATCAATACATCATTAATTCATAAAGACGTTATCTCATCACAACATATATCACAAATATAAACAATAGAAGGAAACATATAAAACATATGAATTTCTCCAACAGTCTTATTAATTGATCTTTAGTACAAGGTTACAGATTCAAAACCTCCCTGTGCACTCAGCTATAGGGGTTTGCACACTCAACTACAAGCACTACTCTAGGCCTCTGAGAACTCAGCTACTGAGCCTCTTCCTCCTCTAAGACTTACTTCTCTGTGCTAACTACCTACAACTCCATTCATCATACCCATGAACAAATCATAGATCTGCCTTAGACTCTCTAAGACACACCTATTTATACAGTCCCATGGTTTGCGAATCAAGGGTAGATCTCAAAATCGACTCAATATTTTACATAAATGAGAGTAAAAACCCTTTTTGACTCCTATCTACCTACATGCTCTACATCCACAAGAGACTTTACATCTTTTTGTCAAATTTTATATCAAAACTTGGGGTTTTAACCCAAAACTGACCCAGGGGACCCCATCCCATTGTAGAATTTCTCACTGTAGATTAAAACTGATTATCCAATGTACTAAAGAAAAATAATTAATCCACTTCTACAATCAAACTTGCAGAAGCTTAATCGATTTTGAGCAAGATCAACCAGAACACATATAATAGAGAAGAAGATTCAATCACACATGAACACACAAGAATGCTCTAGGGAAAGCCTCAGCTAAAAACCCCGATCTTTGTATTATCATACAATTGGAAATATGTTCGGATTACACAAAGCTTTAGATCACAAGTTATCCAACTCTTAATACAATCCCTATGTTGCTCATAGACAATCAAAGGCTTCTCACAAACCTTCTCCTCTGCCCTCCAAGCCTCCTATTTCCTTGCGCAGTTTCTCCAAGGGTCCAATGCTGCCACCTATGTGAATTTACCTCTCACACTCTCACTAAACTCAAAAGTAATTGCACAATCCTGAAGGAGATAATTTCTTCTGCATGGATGAGTTTCCTATATAGGAAAAGTCCTCCAACTGATAGTACATTGTCCCTTCCTTTGATCTCAACTAGGTCTCTGATTGAACTGACATGCGTGAGTTATTTATGAGAGAATATTCAGTTATCTGAAGTGCAGCAGTTACATGCATGCATGCATTAACTGCTGAACTGAGAATTAGTTCAAAAAACTATTTGAACTAATCTAACTGGACTTAACTAAGTTAATTGAGCTAACTAATTACAACTAAAAGTACAACTCATCCTGATCTCCTTTGATCAAGGGATAACTTCCTCAATCAATGGAGAAACTGTTGCATGTCTTCACATAAACTCCATGTTTGATTTTCTACAACTAATTAACTCAAGATGAATTAATTAATTATTTTACAAATAGCTGCTAAGATCAAATTTTAATTTTAATTCTCAATTTTAGTTTAGGGACTAACTAAAATTGGAATCTATCCCGAAATGGTATTTATATAAAAGCTATATTTAGCGCTTCCATTTTTCATTCCTTGTTGCTATGTCCAACAATGGTGCCTGATATGTTGTTTATAGAATTTCTATTTTTATCATTTCTTGTTTCCATTTTCAATACTCCTTCTCAACAAGAAAGGCATTCAACTCGAAACTGATCCTGAACCTTTGGAATGTTTTGCATGCAACACTTCTCCCAAGTGTTGTTACTCCAACAACTCTAGAAACAAAAAAGTCTCCCAACTGACCTCCTTATTGGGCTAGAAACATCATTTGATGTTGAAGCTTACTCTACTACTGACAAATTCTCCCTCTGTGACCTCTGAGCTGTTGCAACACTCCATGCATCTCACACCATTCCACACCTCTATGTGCAATCCTACACTGGTGCAACACTCTTGTGCCTCTCGCATTGTTGCAGCCTGCTAGCTCTGTGTTTCCTTGGGATTCTTGCATTGTAGCTCTCTCTGCCACTCCATCTACATTTGTCTCTACCCACTCAAACAGTCTTGCTACTCCTCGTCGGGGCTCTCGTAGCAAGGTCTAATCCAAGGGGTTAGGTACCTCAATGATCTTGCTCCTATTCCAACCTTCTTGGGACTGTCACTCCACATTGCCCCACCTCCGACCTAGAGGTATGGATGCATGTGATCCCTCTATCCACTAGGCTCGAAATTTCCCCTTACTAGAGGTCTCTAGATGAGTGGATGCCTCCAATCAATCTCCTCTCGACTTCTCTAGTTGTGGCTACTCCACAACCTCCTGAAGCTGCTTCACCAATTGTGGCTCCTCCACAATTGTCTAAGACTTCCCCTGGCACTGCATGTTGAGAGGTAATGTACTCTCCCTCCCAACCACCAAGTCTCCATCATTCACCTTGCTCCTCAAGGCTTTGCATGCATCTTAAACCTCAAGAGCATACATGTTCTTGACTCGTGAACCAATCTGCTTCACCTGTCTCGTGGCGACGCGTCTAAGGAAAACCTTCCCCTTACTGAAGACTAAATCATAGCCTTTGTCTTCTAGCATTGTGATCGATACCAAGTTTTTCTTCAGCCCTGACACATACTTTAGATCTATTAAGCCAATGTGTGCTCCATGCTCCCTCTAAGAAACAACTGTGCCTACTCCTGAGACACTATACTTTCATCATTACCCATGTTTATGAGTATCTGGAGATATTTCTCCTCCAAGGTACTAAACAAAATCTTATCACTGGTCATGTGGAATGAAGCTCCACTATCAAGAAACCAACCACATCCCACCATGGATGAAACCATGGATGCGAAGAGGGTGAAATCCAACTCGAACTGTGAGGCTAGTGCCTCACCTTCTGATCCTAATCCAAAATGGATTTCGGATAGACTCATAAGTCTAAGTGTTCCTCATAGAGGAAAATGAAAGTCCAAGGAAGTTCCTGGAAATAGCCCCATTGCAGAGATCTTTTCCTTTTGAATTTACTACAACTTGAATGGGCTAAAATGGACTTAGGGTTCAGAAGTTATTGTAGAAAGAAGATGTCCTGTTTCTTTGGAAAAAGAGGTAAAATCCCCTACAAATGGCAAAAAAAACCCTTATAAAGAGAAATCGCATCGGGAAAAGGCAAAGGCCAGACTTAAGTAGAGGCAAAAGAAACCTCAATCCATCGATCCGATGTATCGGATTGGAGGCAGACATGTATGCGATACTGGGACCCTAGACTCGACGATTGCAATCATGTGATATGCTGATTGCCGATGATCGGATCGATGAATCGGTATCGGTGATGGATAGAACCCCTAGGCCGCATGCGAGTGATATGCAATAGTGATCATGATGCGCAACCTCTACCATCAGATTGCGAAAGGAATGGACATCCAGGATTAAATCGGCGACTTGTGATTGCCGAACTTGACGGATTTCATAAGCGTAATTTATAAAATTTGAAATCTGGTAAAAGGGATTTTCTATGTATTAACGTTTTACAGTGTAAAAATCGAAATACAAAGGAACGATGCTCGAAGCGATAAAACGGACCCGAAGGGGAATTATAAGCCCGATTGCATAGAATTTGTGTCCATAAAGGTGGATTTCAGGTGGGCCTCAAGTGATAAATGGTATTGGGCTGGCTCCGCCCAATCCCACACACTGCTCGACACATGGCTGGCGGAGGAGAGAGGAAAATAGCCTTTCCATGCAGGTAACCTCCGTACTCCTAAGCCACCTAAAATGGATATCAACCTTTGGATCAGAGATCCCGTAGATCGATGGTGGAGAGTGCGATAGCAGCCAAAGGTGGACCCGATGTGATATTAGGGTGGATGCGATATAATTTTGAAGTCTAATAAAAGGGATTTTGTTTGGTTTTTAAGTGTTTCCCGTCTATTTGGTTATTTTTCCCAATATGATTCTACGATGCGATATAACACCTAATCGCAAATGCGATAGGGATTTTAGGGGCGATTGAAGGGAATTTCACGTCCGAAATACACGTCTGATAACGTATTTTGCATAAATCTCTGTGTAATGAAATTTTCTCTATTTCTGGGTTTTCGCCTATGAGAAGGCCCTGAAACCTTTGTAACCACTCTTGATCATCATTCCATGCTACAAGCGGGCAATTTTGGTAGATGATGAGGTGTTCGAAGGCCATAGATCCGCAAAGCCAGACGGCCAGTCGAACAGATACTAGTGTAGAGAAGCCACAAAGCCGTAGGGGAATGGTTGAACACAGAGAAATGACTGAGGAAGCCAAAAATCTATAAAAGCACCTCAAAGGAGGTGGAGAGCTCAATTGAGAGCAAGAGCAGAAAGAAGAAGGTAGAAGCATAGAGAGCTAAAAAAAGCTATTGTGCATAGTAGCTAAGGGAGTCTCTCAGGTCACTTGGAGATCAAGTGAAAAGGCAGAGAGTTGAAGGTTGCAGAAAGCCAAAGCCAGAGCCAAAGAAGCCAGAGCCAAAGAGCTAGAGCCAGAGTGAGAGCTAGAGCCAGAGCCAAGAGCCAGAGCCAGAGCTAGAGCCAAGAGCCAGAGCCAGAGCCAAAGCTAGAGCCAGAAATCCGAGAGATTTAAAGCCAGGGAGGAGATGGTGTTCTAAGCCCACTGGGTTTTGTGTAAACCAGTGGAGTTGAGCATGGAGCTTGTAAAAGAACTTAGAACATAATCCGAGAGAGCCTAGTCGAGTTTAGTAGAGCTCAAGGAGATGTAGCCCAAGAGTTTTGGATGAACTCCATATTAAATTGTTGTCTTATGTGTTTGTTATTTGTTGCACTGTTGCATCGTTACATGTATTTACATAGAAGCATAAACAATAGATTTTAAAGCACATAAACTGTTAAAATAAACATAAGCATACACCTTCTTTTCAAGCACATATTTAATTCCACATTGGTTAATAATAAATACTTGGGAATATTTAAGCTTTGGAAGTGGGAGAGGTTCTTGTAAGTTAGATAAGAAGCCTAAGTTCCCCATTTTTGGATTAGGTGGTATAAGAGCTTGAGATGGATTAACACTACCTTCAAAGAGGTTTACACCAGAATGCTTGATTGACAGAGCAAAGATTGCTTATTTGAAAGCTGTTTAAATAGTCAGAGGTTGATTGTATGCTTGTTTGCAAACTGACTGTTGTTTGAGTTTGCAGAGGTGAAGGGAAAGCTATTGATAGCTCAGTCTAGGAAGGACAAGAAGGAAGAAGGTCTGAAGGCATTCTTCTATCCCAAAGGACCTCGAGGAAATCCTTGAAGCACAAGAGGTTTGTTGCAAAAGGTTATTGAACAAGCTCTTTATTAATATTTTTTGAAGTTCTTTTGTTCATTGGCATAATGACAACTTCTACCAATGAGTCCTCAAATTCTTCTTTCTTCATCACAAGACTCTTTGATGAAGACATGAAGCAATAATTGTCCACCATGATGGATATGGTTAGATAAATGTATGAGAATGGAAGGAAGAGTAGCATATTTAGAGAGCAATTAAATTCCGTGGAGGAAGAGAAGTAGTTGCTTTTTGACAAATTGCAGGAAATGGAGAGGAAAATTCATATGAACATGAAAAGGATGCATGAGTTGGAGACACAACTCTTTGTTTCCCAATAATCCTTAATCAAGTATTAGCTTGAAGAGGAGGTAAATAGTTCCTATTTGTCTTCAAATTATTCTAATAATTATTATATTGGTTCTTTTGAAAAACATACCAAAGGCATAGGTTCCCAGCTATTGTCCAATATGGGCTATGAAGGAAAGGGCTCGGGAAAGCATGCACAAGGTATTGTTGAACCAATAATGGTTGAGGAAAGGCCTAAGTATTTGGGTCTTGGCTATGGATAATCTTATGAAAAAAGTTCCAAGGCTGCCATGAAGGCCATTGAAACGGCTCCCAAAATGAGTTGCATTGCAAAGTGTGAAGATTGTATTTAGGAGGAATGCAATGGATTGAAACATCATTTGTAGGATGTAGGTGTTCAGAAGCACACACTTGAACTAAAGACTTGTGGAGACTCTAACTGCTTTGAAAATATTGATGTTGTTCCAAAGGGAGCCACTTCTTCATTTGCTTCACCTCCTCATGAAGGAAATAAAGGTGAAAGAGGCAGGTATAAATCTGGTTCTAATCATATTACTTTTGATTTTGCAAAGCATGATAAATTTCCACATAGATATGGGAAAAGAATTTCATTTTCCTCTTGTGGTTTGGATAACCATAATATTTCTAGATGTTGGAAGAGAATGGCCACATATAGGAAACTTGTGAAAGAAAGGAAGCAAGAAGCCAAAGGTCCATTGGACAAGGCAAATCATGTTGTCAAGAGGATGCACATGCAGTTCACTTACTGCAATAATCAAGGGTATCTTGCTGAAAAGTGTTGGGATCTAAATCCAGCAATGCTTCCACAAAAGCTGAAGAAAGTGGAAAGAGAAGATGGCAGAAATGGAAGGGAAGATTCCATGATTGATGTGTTTTAGGATGATCCACCTGATGATGCTCATGTGCAGACAAAGGTAGTACCTTTGAAAGGGATTGTTAAGAAACTGTTAGAGTTCTTATTCGATTAAGATTGCATGTGTATTGATGCATCTATTTGAATTTCTTTGTTAATGGAATGCAAGTTGCAGGATTTTACCAAGCTGGTGAATGGAAAAAGGTTGAGTAGGAGACTCATTTTGTTGTTGCAACATTACATTTCATTTCAGCTTCGAAAGTATAGTGTACTTAAGTGAAAGTTGAAGGATAAAATGAATGCATGAGAATGATGTGCATGAACACAGGGATGCTGATTTTTTCCTTGTATTTGAACATGTATGTATAATTAACTTGCAGGGTTGATTGCTTTGACATGCATGTGATGCCATGTTGACTTGGGAGAAGTTATCTTGGTCTCCAAGATGGAGACACTGATAAAGTGTTTCATCTTTTGAAAAAGAGTCCTAATGGTCTTTTTCTACATGCTTGACTTGAAGGGTCATTTGTTTTAAAGGCATGTTTTGTGGGCTTGTTATCTAGTCCATCATTTGTATGAAGATGTAAGACATGGAGGTGTTCACTAGATATGGAATCTTTTTCTTTTGTTGAAGCAGGAGTTTAGGCCATCCAGTTGTTGTCTGTGTTTCGGTTGTTGTTAATAGTTGTTGTTAACAGCTTTTCAAATAGGTACAAATGAAATTTTTGTGGAGAAGATGTACTTCACATTTGTTTGAGCCACCTTGGATCAAGGATCAAGGTAGAAAAGTTCAAACTACCTTCTATGACCATTTCAGTAGAAGTTTTGGATGAAGGAAAGAAGGAAGACAATTCTTTCGAGGAGAACTAGCACATCCAGGAAGGAAAGTGGTCAAAGACTTTGGTTCATAGGCACTATGCAAGGCAAGTGTGTGGAGGTTGAAAGAAGAGGGTGTTGTTACTCTCATGTACTATTCATATCAGTATGTCAGTCCTTTGGAGACCAAAAGTTCTTTAGTAGGAAGGCGTGATCCAAAATGGATTTTGGATAGACTCCTACGTCTAAGTGTTCCTCACATAGGAAAATGAAAGTCCAAGGAGGTTCCTGGAAATAGCCCCATTGCAGAGATCTTTTCCTTTTGAATATACTACAACTTGAATGGGCTAAAATGGACTTAAGTTGCAAAAGTTATCGCAGAGAGAATATGCCCTGTTTCTTTGGAAAAAGAGACAAAATCCCCTAAAAATGGAAAAAAAACCCTTATAAAGGGAAATCGCATCGGGAAAAGGCAAAGGCCAAACTTAAGCGGAGGCGGAAGAAACCCAAATCCGCTAATCTGATGTATTAGATCGGAGGCAAACATGTATGCGATATCGGGACCCTGGACTTAGCGATTGCGATCATGCAATATGCCAATTGCCGATGATCGGATCGACGAATCAGTATTGATGATGGACAGAACCCCTGGGCCGTATGCGACGCGATATGTGAGAGTGATCACGATGTGTAATCTTAGTTGTTGGATCGGGAGATGAATGGAAAGCCAGGATTAAATTGACGACTTGTGATTGTTAGACCCGACAGATTTCATAAGCACAATTTATAAAATTTGAAATCCAGTAAAAGGGATTTTCTGTGTATTAACGTGTTTTGGTGTAAAACCTGAAATACAAAGGAATGATGCCCGAAGTGATAAAACGGACCCGAAGGGGAATTATAAGCCCAATTACAAAGAATTTGAGTCTGTAAAGGCAGATTTCAGGTGGGCCTCAAGTGGTAAATGGTATTGGGCTGGCTCCACCTAATCCCACACACTAGTCGACACGTGGCTAGCAGAGGAGAGAGGAAAATCACCTTTTTGGGCAGGTAACCTCTGTACTCCTAAGCTACCTGAAATGGATATTGACCATTAGATCGAAGATCCTGTAGATCGACAATGGAGAGTGTGATAACAACCAAAGGCGTACTCGATGCGATATTAGGGTGGATGCGATATAATTTTGAAGTCCGATAAAAAGGATTATGTCGGGTTTTTCAGTGTTTCCTGTGTATTTGGGATTTTTCCCAATATGCTTCTACAATGTGATATAATGCCTAATGGTGGACCCGATAGGGATTTTAGGGGCGATTGAAGGGAATTTCACGTCCAAAATACACGTCCAATAGTTTATTTCGCAGAAATATCTGTGTAATGAAATTTTCTTCGTTTTCAAGTTTTTTCCTATAAGAAGGCCATGAAACCTCTGTAACCATTCCTGATCATCATTCCATGCTACAAGCAGGTTTTCTTTTATAGACGATGAGGCGTTTGAAAGCCGCAGAGCCGCAGAGCCATATGGCCAATCGAACAGACAGCGCAAATAAGTCATACATCCATAGCGAAATGATTGAATGCAGAGAAACAACTGAGGAAGCCAAAAAGCTAGAAAAGCACCTTAAAGGAGGCAAAGAGCTCAATTGAGAGCAAGTGCATAAAGCAGAAGGCAGAAGCAGAGAGAGCCAAAAAAATATATTGTGCAGAGCAGCTGAGGGAGTCTCTAGGGTCACTTGGAGATCAAGTGAAAATCCAGAGAGATGAAGGTTGTAGAAAGCCAAAGCTAGAGCCAAAGAAGCCAAAGCCGAAGAGCTAGAGCTAGAGCTAGAGCCAGAGCTAGAGCTAAGAGCCAGAGCCAGAGCTAGAGCGAGAAAGCTGAGAGCTTAAAAGCCATGGAGAAGATGGTGTTCTAAGCCTGTTGGGTTTTGTGTAAACCAGTGGAGTTGAGCATGGAGCTTGTAAAAGAACTTAGACCATAATCTTAGAGAGCCTAGTTGAGTTAACTAGTGCTCAAGGAGATGTATCCCAAGAGTTTTGGGTGAACTCCATATTAAATTGATGTCTTATGTGTTTTTTATTTGTTGCATTGTTGCATTGTTACATGTATTTAAATAGAAGCACAAACAACAGATTTTAAAGCACATAAATAGTTAAAATAAACATAAGCATACACCTTCTTTTCAAGCACATATTTAGTTCCACACATATTGGTTGGAAGTGGGAGAGGTTATTGTAAGTTAGAAAAGAAGCCTAAGTGCCCCATTTTCAAATCAGATCCTTCCTTGTATCCCTTCTTGGATTTCTTCAGTGGACAATTTGTAGCATAATGGCCAACCTCATGACAATGAAAGCATTGCACTTTCAACTTGTCAAACTTCTTCCCACCATGGGAAGAACTCAATTTGGGATGAGAATCCTTCTCCTTCCCTTTATTTTCCTTACTCACTAAGGCATAGTTTTCTTCATCCTCCTTGGATGAAGAACCATCTCTCGTGCTTCTTCTTATCTCCTTCTGCATCAGATCCAGCCAAAGTCATTCCTAATCTAGTAGTTTCTCTCTTCCATTAACCGAGTCTTGGTAGTTATGCCATCTCTTAGGAAGACAAAGGAGAGAAACACAGACCGTGTCATAATTTCCTGTCATGATCCCTACACTTCCAAGCTAATCCCTACAGGTGGTGAGCTTTTTCAGATATGTAGAGATTGTGTCGCCCTTTTCACACTTGATTTTCCAAAGCTTGTCTTTCAGCGCCAACTTCCTCTGATTGCTTCTGTTCTGATATAGATCTTTCAATGTTTTCCACATTTAAAATGATGTCTCCTTCCCATGGAGAACCATCTCTCGTGCTTCTTCTTATCTCCTCCTGCATCAGATCCAACCAAAGTCATTCTCAATCTAGCAGTTTCTCTCTTCCATTAACTGATTCTTGGTAACTATGCCAGCTCTTAGGAAGACTGACGAGAGAAACACTCACCATGTCATCATTGCCTATCATGATCCCTACACT
>APFE031474201.1:21742-43244 GCA_000404065.3 Pinus taeda
TATCTCATAGACAGTCAAAGGCTTCTCACAAACCTTCTCCTCTACCCTCCAAACCTCCTATTTCCTTGTGCAGTTTCTCCTAGGGTCTAATGCTGCCACCTGTGTGAATTTACCTCTCACACTGCTCACTAAACTCAGAATTAATTGTGCAACCCTGAAGGAGATAATTCCTTCTGCATGGATGAGTTTCCTATATAGGAAAAAATCCTCCAACTGATAGTACACTACCCCTTCCTCTGATCTCAACTGGGTCTCTGACTGAAATAACATGCATGAGTTATTTATGAGATAATATTCAGTTATCTGAAGTGCAGGAATTAGATGCATGCATGCATTAACTAACTAAACTCACAATTAGTTCAACAAACTATTTGAACTATTCTAACTGGACTTAGTTTAGTTAAGTGAGCTAACTAATTACAACTAATAGTACAACTCATCCTAATCTCCTTTAATTAAGGGATAACTTCCTCAATCAATGGAGAAACTGTTGCATGTCTTCACATAGACTTCATGTTTGGTTTTCTACAACCAATTAACTGAAGATGAATTAATAAATTATTTTACAAATAGCTGCTAAGATCAAATTCGAATTTTAATTCTCAATTTTAGTTTAGGGACTAGCTGAAATTGAAATCTATCCCGAAATGCTATTTATAGCAAAGCTATTTTTAGCACTTCCATTTTTCATTCCTTTTTGCTATGTCCAGCGCTAGTACTTGAGATGCTATTTATAGCATTTCTATTTTTAGCATTTCTTGTTTCCATTTTCAACACCCAACACCTATACCTAAAGTTGATAAATCAAAAGTCGAAGTCATTTCCAAGTTACCTATTCCAAATTGTCAAAAAGATGTTAGAAGTTTTCTAGGATTTACTGGGTATTATAGAAGATTTATGGAAAACTTCAACAAAACAGCATCTCCAGTCTTCAAACTACTTACAAAATACTATGAATTCAAATGGAGTCCTGATTGTCAATCAAAATTTGAAGCTTTGAAAACAAGAATATCTAAAGCACCTATCATGAGAGGACCAAATTGGAAGCTTCCTTTCCATATTTCTACAGATGCTTCAAATACAGCTCTAGGCACTGTATTGGGACAAAAAGACTTGGTTCCTTATGCCATTTACTATACCAGTAAAAATTTGACTCCCACTGAGTTGAATTATACTGTGACTGAAAAAGAGTTCTTAGCTGTTGTTCATGCAATTAATAAGTTCAAACATTATATAACATGCTATGAAACTTTTATTCCTACTGATCATTCTGCAATTAGATATCTAATGAACAAATCTGTTACTAATGGCAGAGTTACAAGATGGCTCCTACTTTTATAGGAATTCAATATTAATGTTTTAGATAGACCAGGGAAACAAAACACAGTTGTTAATTTCTTGTCTAGGATTCAGAATATCAAAGAAGATTCACCTGTAGAGGATAAGTTTCCTGATGAATACTTATTTGCAGTAACTACTAAAACTCCTTGGTTACATATTGATTTCAGGAGTGCATTTGAGTGATTTTCAAACTATATCCTTGTGTGTGCTATTTGATTTAGACTTTGTTCATCAGCTACAGAATGTAGCCACTTTCCATAGCTAACTCACAATTCTGTAGCCATTTTCATTGTTCTATAGGTTACAGTTGTCGAAAGGAGAAATGAGACACATGGATAGCTCAAAAATGATCCACACATGGACAAGGTCCTATCTACTTAGCTGGATTCGTGAAGAAAGGCATCAGTCAAAGGATGGTCAATAGAGAGTCCTATGTCCAGCATGTGAAAAAAATATGTAACCGTTCCTGAATTCATGGATCCATTTTTACCATCTGCAGGCCATCTCCATGACACAATATAACATCCACTTTGTGTAGATTTAATGTTTATGGCAACCAAGAGGCTGAACTTCTAGATTCTGACCTGTTCACGTGTCCATTGCTAAAGAATTTTCTCCAAAAGACAGTTATCTATTTCCTCTATAAATATAAGCATTTGCAACGCAAGTAGTTAGTCTTGGTACTGTTGTTTTAGCGTTATTTTGTTGTTATAACCAAGAGACATATCCTCTGTTCCATAATACAAATTTTTTTTTTTCTTAATATGACTATTTAAAGCATGGTTTGAAGTGACAACGTGTTAATCCAAGGCTATGCAGGGGGGCCCTGCTCGCTGAGGTTTTTCTTTCATTTTGTATAGTTTTCATGCATGTTTTCTCCTATTTGAGCTGTACATTTCTCATGTTTTGTTTATGGTATTAAATTTTTTACTCATGTACATGTTTTTGCAGCATTGATATATTTTCCACTAACACTAATCAGTGCATTTCAGGATAGGTTATGCTCAAGAGTTTTAATGTGGATTTTGCATGAAGTGGTGATTTGAGACTTGCTTCCTCTGCTGAACTTTAGCTTTTAATTCCAGTTGTTATGCTTTGATTTTAGTGAGATTTGTTTACTGCTTTTAGCTAGTTTAGATATCAGTTCTTCATGCTATATGATGATATCTCCAATGCCTTTAGCTTAACCCTATTTTAGAAGTTAATTGGTGAGCTATTGTGATTATAGGTGAAGTAATTTGATTTTTCTTTCGTTAGCCTACAAATAGATAGTTTAGATATTAGTTCTTCATGCTACATGATGATATCTACGACGCCTTTAGCTTAACCCTGTTTTAGAAGTTAATTGGCAAGCTATTATGATTGTAGGTGAAGTAATTGATTTTGCTTTCATTAGTCTACAAGTAGATAGTTTAAATTTCATTCTTTCATGCCATATGATGATATTTCCAATGTCTTTAGCTTAAGCCCATTTTAGAAGTTAATTGACGAAATATTGTGATTATGGGTGAAATCAGTGACTAGTTACCAGCTTCTTTACTTTTTTTTTGGTTTTGAGTGCAGTGGTTTATTAGATTTTAATTTTGTAATTAGATGGACAGCAGGGACAGTAACCTCATTTTTAGTACTTCATCTTTTGCTTGATTTATGTAGCTACATGTTTACACTTTTGGTCAAGTTCTAATTTCATAGGTAGCATGTTTTGAGATCTTTGAAGTGCTAAGTTTGGAAATGACCATAAGGGGCAGAAACCTTGTCTTCAATTCTACATCCATACTTGACCTTTAAAAGTATTATTAAAACCTTAGACTAGGATTTCCATTTGCATTTTAGGAGACCAACAAGAACAAAATCCCAAAAACAAGATAAAAACTGAAAATAATAAAGTAAGAAAGAGGTTGTCTTGCACATACAGTGCACCACACTTCATCAGTTTACGACTCCTATATTGATAACTTATGTAGCAATTTAGGACACACTAAATTGACTAAACATCAACCTGAAATCCTTTATTGACATTGGCTATATTTTACTGTGGATCCTAGAGACCATCATCCTTATCGGTGGCCATCTTCATAGTTATTAATGGATTTCATCATTGATTGATAATTAGACGAATTCTCACATGTTGGACATCAACAAATTTATTCACATGTGTATAATTATGCTATTATGTGATAGTGACAAAGACCTTGGGTAGAGGATTGCATCACTTAGTCTTATTTTCTCTCCCAAGCTGTGATTATTGTATTTTGGAGACAACTTCTCAAACTAGTTATATTATGGAGTCTATCCACATTTTTCTTATCAGTGGACGATCTGTCATAGATCCACAAGATGTCATTTTGGTTTAACTACTGAGAATGGGAATGCTCGACTCAGGAAATGATTATTATATATCTTTGACATATGTGTGTTTTTTGTAGGCCCGCTTCCATTCCAAATATCTAAAGCTCTCTTTCTTCAACTATGATGTAAATTATTTCGAACATCATCTTCTTATTCGACCTAACACTTTAGGGGGAATTTGTTATATATGAAAATACATCCTCATCAAGTTAGAGGAGAAGATCGTACATTTGGCTAAGATACACCCCTCATTTGGGCATGCTTTAAGTTTTAACGAGCCTTATAAAACCTGCACAAAGCATGTTAATGCTTGACCTCATCTACTAAACTATGTTAGCCTAACAGATAATGTAGTGTATCTCACTTAGGACTGTACGACTTGACTTTCATGAGGCCATGATAAAAAGTAATGAGTTAACTCATTGTTCCTCCATTGCTTATTTAAAGTTGACTATAAAATGCTTGAAAATATCTCCTCGAGTTCATCTACTAATGTTTCCTATCCTAACAAAGACTATTGAATCACTAGAAAGAAATAAACTAGGAGGAAACATCCTCCATCCTTTGGATTTTTCCCAAAGGGAACTGGTGAAGGAATTGGTAGCTTTATCAGCCTCCCATTGCCTATATAATGGAGTTGTTCCATTGTAATCAAGTTTAGAATTCATGCACTATTATGCTATCGAGATATTGTTTGAGAGAGAGAGGTTGAAGAGCTAGGGGTTGGATCTGGTCATGTTGCGACTAACTATGGTTGTAACTTTCCTTCATATTTTGAATATATAGATCTATTTTTCTTCCTTCCATATTGTTGTTATTTTCTCATGAACGTTGTGTTCATTTAATGATAACTTTGAAGATGGTATCTTGTTTATATGTTCAATAATGTATTGTTTTTATTCATTTATTAATGGTTGAATTAATCAACATTTATATGTTGTAAGGGTTATGATTTCATTATTTTGTTTGTAGGATCAAATTTAGGACATGGCAGGGAGAACTTCTCATCCACACTGAATACTCTAGTTGATCTACACAAAAATATCATCAGGTAATCCCTTACCATTACTTTGTTAATTCTAGCTTATTGTTTATATTGTTGAATTTATTATAACATAGCTTGATAGATCCCTTAATTCATCTTCTTTAGGTTTTGGGACAATTGAGAGGGTTTTATAGTTTGTCCACCTAAGCTTAAATCCCTACAACACTCATCTAAAGACATGACTTCCATGATAGCCTCGACAAAAGGAAGGACATCGTCAAGGAAATCAATAAAGGGATTTTCAACAGGAGAGTAAGTGGTAGCATGGGCTTGAGCCAAGGAAGACAGGGACTCAGATTCCATCAGGATAGCTTAATACGCTCACTAAGCAGGTGATAAGGGCATCTAGTATCCAAAAGAATCAATGATGGATGGTGCCAAGAGGATCCAAGGATTGGTAAGGCCATCAAAAACAATATAGACCATTGAAAACATCTTAGGAACCCCAGGCAGTGGAAGAGGGAAACACCCTGAAAGTGAAGAAGCCTTCGAAAAACTAGTATTGATGCTCAAAAATGTGTTAGGAGACCCTCCCACTAGAGGAACATTGTTGGTTGGTAATGGTTGAAACTTGAAGGTGCAAAAGAATATTTGATCCAAAGTCACAATCTTCTCTTAATGAGGGAAATCAATAACTCTGGAGACCAACGAGACAATCGCTCACATTTAATAAGTCAAACTATGTCCAAGAAGAATATTGTAGTCTTGTGATCAATATAAAAATTCAATATCAACATAAACAAGTTTCCCCCCAAGTGGGATGGGGAAGTTAACAGGACATCCTTTAGGAGGGAAGGTGCGGTCTGTTATCACCTAGATTGAACCACTGGCTGAAGGAAGGCAATGCCAGGGTAACCAAAAACCACTCTTAGCCATGCAGCTAGCCCTACTAGGCCAAGAGAGGGCTCTCTCAATAAGGATCTCAACCAAGTTGACTAGATCAAGAAAATGATATTAGGCTAGGTATAGTAGCACAAGGTTTGATTTGATTTTGAAGGGTTTTGATGGATCATGAGGAGCAAAACAGTTTAGGGCAAGGAAATTAGGTCAAAATTGTAGGGTTTTCAATGGGCCAAGGTAGGCACAAGGCTCACTACTCTAGGGGTTGATGGATGAAAAGATAGGCGAGGAGCTAGAAATAGCATATAAACCACATGGATTCTTCCTAAACTGAAGAAAGCACATGTTGTGAAATGTCTACCCAAAACAAAGCATAAAAGATATGGTTTCTGCCGCTTAGACTTGTATACATTCACATAAAGGAAATGAAATGATGAAATATAGTCAAAAATACATTATAAAACTTGAAAACATAAGAAAAACTGAAATAAACATCATACCACATGGATCCCAAAGAAATAGATGCAAATTTTCATTAATCTCCTACTAAAACTGATACAAAATGATGTCTACTCAAAGCATAAGCATCCAGCTGAGTCCAACCCTTTAAAATAAGAAAGAATAAGAACATATAGACATTGATTCAACCTCCTCCCATCCTTGGCAGTCAAATCCCTAATATTAGGAGCTAATATAATTAAAACTGAACAAGAAAATGGAATCTAGGCATCCTAACAACTTGCCTCTAAAAGTGAGGAAATTGATTCATTTGTCCTCAATATAACTTTTAATCTAATGAATCTACCTTCTAGTACTTATTATCCATCATATTTACATGTCTAGTCATCATTTACATCATTAAAACACCATATGTGAGAGGAAACCCAAAATTATAGTCAAGGCACAGTGAAATACACACTCAGCACAATTTTTGTCCTATGCGCAACGCTTTTTGCAGGTCCAGTTTGGAGGCCTTCCCAGTGTCCAAATTGAGCTCATGATAGCTTGTTGGAAGTATATTCAAGTATAGTTTCCAAAACCTCTTAAATTTCATTGTTTGAAGCTCATTTAACACCTCAAACCCCGATTCTCCCAAGACTGCTTCTGTGTGTCCAAAAAAGGGCAGAAAGGTCATTTTTTGGGTTTGTTTCTGACCTCATGGTTGACCAGTTCTACTCTAAAATCTTAGAAAATTATCAGGGTGCATGTAATCATCATTTTGAATCCAAAAATACTTACCATTTCCTCATTGGATGCCCCTAGGAAAAGTGCAGTGCCATAGAGCCAAAATTTATGTGTCAAAAATTGCTAAATTCTTCAAAACTTGCTCAAAATTTGTGAAAAATACCACCATTAAGTATCTTGATCAGCCAAGGAAGCTTCAGTAAGAAACCTAAGCCTATCATCCTCCTTTTTTCCTTTGAATGTTTTTTTTAGCCTTCTTTTCATTCGCTTGACCCTTATGTTGCAAATCTTGTTTCGGGTCCTATAATGGCGAGCCATGTGCCTCATGATTCGATTGTCCCTATTGGCCTTTTGGAGTAGCTTCTCCAAATGCAAATTGACCCTGTCAAGCCAAATTTCTCTATCCTCAATTTCCTTCTCAATTCTTTGTTTTGCAGTCAAGGTAGCCGGTGTTTCTTCAACCTGCATTGCTGATTTACCCTTGTCACTTTGCCTCTTTGCTTTGAGAAGTTCCAGCTCCATGATGACTTGTTTGTCACTTAGTTGCTTGTTCTCCTGCTCAAGTTATGAAATGACATACTTAGCTCTCACCAAGTTGTCCATCAGTGCTTGGACCTATGAATATTTTTCCTTTATGGTGATGTTTTCGTTTGTTGCCTCATCTTGAGCCTCCAAGTCAACTATCTCAATGCCATGATGGATGTGTGGCTGTTCTGGTTCATCATGTCCCATCAAATCAAAATCGCTTTCCTCCTCATAATCAAGGCTTTGCTCCAGCACCTTTTCTTTCCCTCTATGGAGCTACTGCACCTATTGTACCTATTGATTTTATGAAAAGTCAAAGCCCCTTCCACATTTTGTGGAGCAAACATTTTCTTATGAGTTGATGAAGAAGGCAAGGTCCCTTCCACATCAAGTGGAGTAAACACTTGCCTATTTGATGC
Organism: Pinus taeda; assembly: GCA_000404065.3. Lineage (NCBI taxonomy): Eukaryota > Viridiplantae > Streptophyta > Pinopsida > Pinales > Pinaceae > Pinus > Pinus taeda. Next base: position 29,447 of record APFE031474201.1, read on the forward strand.
AAACAACTTTCTAGCCCCTCTCTGATATGTATTGAAGGGTTCTGGCTCCTCAACAGCTTTAGTCTCTTTAACCTTCTCATCTTTATTTACTTTGGCACTACTGGAAGGTATTTCTGCTTCTTGAGGCATTGCTGGAGGAATTTGAGGACACCTAAAGATGCCATTGGCAATGAATGTCTCCCAGGAGATGTTAAGGAGGTTGAGATGATGTAGCACAATCATCTTGATCAAGGAATAGTGATAGAGACTACTCATCTGCTGGGGGTATGGCTTTTTTTGTACAATGTAGGTCATCTTCTCAATGTTCTTGGATAAGAAATAAGGGATGCTCAACATTTTCACTCTTGTAATATGAATAAGAAGCCTAATGTGATAGGTGTACAATCTAGAAAATCTACCCTCACATGTGAAATATTTCATAATGATCCTCATCATAGGGGCATATTTGTCTTCAAGGAACATGAAAGGAAAGGTCCTCTTCTTTTCATTTATGTACCTAGATTTGATGTATGGCTCATAATAGTGCTCATCCAAATCTTGTGCCTTATACCATTTCTCCCACACATTTGGAATCCTTGTATTATCGTCAATGATGGAGGATGAAACTGTAAATGTCACCTCGGAAAGAGTTACCTTGTTATCACGGAGATTGGCTACAAAAAGCCTAGTCAGCTCAGGATGATGTTGAACTCTTTCTGTTGGGTTGTGTTATATTATTTTCATGACTAACCCACATAGTTAATCGGGGGGTTAGAAGGGGGGAGGAGCCCCCCTTGATTGTGCCGATTGCATAGTGGTTGGAGTCATAGGGGGTTTGAGGGGTGTAGGTAACCCTATGTTAGGTTTAGCAGACCTACCTATGGTTTTGTGCATGATCTTTCACACATGGTTTTGGACGTGATGGTTTTCAGTCCATGGTTTTAGACGCGATCATTTCCCGGTCCATGGTATTGGATGCTTCGACATGTATAAATATGTATTGTAATATTGAAACGAATATAATGAAAAAATCAAGCTGGTAGTCCCAGTTTTGGGATCCAGGGGAAAATCTCTGTGTATATGTGTTTTATGTGTTATGCTCTCAAATTGTTTTTTTTTGTGTTCTAGAACCATACACAGGTAATTTTTATACGGGGTTAAAACCTACATTTGGTATTGAAGTTGTTTTGGCTTCAAGGGGATGGCTTTGTTGCTGCGGGGTTTCTCTCTGGCCTGTGGTAGACCCCATTCAATGGGAGATCTGCGAGATTGATTCTAGTGGTGAAAGAAGATGGTGAGTAGTGGAAAGATAGAAATCGAGAAACTTAATGGTTAGAGTTTTGAGTTGTGGAAACTCAAGATGGAGGATTTGTTGGTGGATAAAAATCAGTGGATCGCAGTAGATCTGGGTACTAAACCAATGGGAGTGTCTTATGAAGAATGGAAGAAGTTGGATTGGAAGGCAAAGAGCACAATACGATTGTGTGCCTCAGATTCAGTATTGCTAAATGTATCAGTGTTACCGGTAATAGTGTCCACTCAGAGCTGCTATTCCCACTAAGACTGGTAGCTATCTTAGAAACAAACAAGTAAAGACTACTTTCATTTTCCTTTATGAAAATAGACAAGAGTGGAACAAAGGACACCAACCTTAGTCTTGCGCTTGGTTCCTTACTTGATTCCTCTCCTTCCTGAGAGATCTTTGCCGCTTCTTCTTCGTCTGCCTAGCTTCAAAGAGTACCTGTGGAATCAAAGTAGCATAATACTATCGAAGAACAAGGATCTACATTCATAAATAACATAGGACCAGATATGTGTTAACCATACAAATGCATATATAATCAAACATACAAGAATATGGAGGAAAACTTGAATAGCTTTATTAATATCAAGAAAAGCAAGAGGATTACAACCAAATGTTCTGACCCAGCATCATCCTCCAGCAAGAGAGCCCTTCTTCACCTCAAGTAAAGCTTAGATCACCCCAGCACTATGAAGTTTCACTAGAAAACCAACAACACTTCTCTACAAGATACAAGATTCCAGCCTCTGGATCTCTGTGATGAGGGATCCATATATAGATGATTACAGAGAGGTGAGTCATCTTCTGGGATCTTGATTAGTGTCCTCTCTCTGATAGTTCCTGCTTCCACTTAGAGAATGATGATCTCTTACTCATCCCTAGTCGAAAACAAAGAGGCAAGTGTCAGAGGGGAAGCTTTTGGAAGATTCCATGATCTTCCACCTCGCATTTTTTCCTTGCCATTTGTCCATTCCCAACCATCACACCCTCTGCACTGGGCTTTCAGTATGGTCCAGTTTTGACCATTTATGAGCAGTTTTCAGTGGAGAACTTCTGGGAGATGATGTAATCAGCTGACCTTGTTCCTTTAGGCAGTGAAGCAACACTTTTAGGGACCTAGGAGCCCTTAGTTTATGGACATTCATGATTGGGGTTGAAGTGCCCAAAAATGTGTATAACACCTATCCCCAGTCGGACCCACTATACCAAACAAAAAAAGGAGCTGCTAACCAAGGTCCGGACCGGGTGGGTATCCCCCTTATTGTAGACCCAATTTTCGGGGCTTCAACATAATCCTGGACACTTTCACCAAAATTTCTCTTTATGTTTTCATACTCGGAAATAATTTGAAGTGGATTTTTCTTTACCTCCCAGCAATCCAGAAATTGTCTATGAAAAACCTCCACTCAAATTGATTGTTCTAGCAGGCAATGCTCTGAACCACTTTCACACTTCACCTCCAAAAGTTTGCACAAATAATCTCATAGTTACATTCTCTGCATTTATCTCGTGGAGATCAAAGAAATCACTCATCTTATCAACATGTTGTTGTGGTGTGACACCTTAAGAAGCATCAAACAATGGGATCTTGCTTTGGTAATCAGCAGGGATGGCATCCAAGTTTTGTGGCAAAACAAGAGGTACATATCTGGCAGCCATTGCTTGAGATGGATTTACAACTGGCCTTGGGGATATAGGAGGAGTTGGAACAATGATAGCAATTGATGTGACCGGTGTATGAGGTGTTGAAGGAGGTGAAGAAATTCTTGATGTTTGAGGTGTAGAAGGAGTGGATGGGGGTGAAAGCACTGTAGATTTTTGATCATATATGGCGGGCCGCACGGGAATGGTGGGAATAAAAGGAGGCTCTGTAGGAATTTCTGAACCAGACACAACGATGGATGAACCAAGAGTAGCAGATGCAGATTCTAAGAACTCGGATGTATTGGTAGCCACAATTGAAGTTTCAAGATTCAGAATCTAAGCGTCAATTGATCGATTTGCTCTTTCAGTTTCAAGATCCTTGACAAACTCTGGATTTAGAGCAGTAGCACCAACTGCACTTTTAGACATAGTTTCAAACAATGATAGCTCAAAATTTTCATCAAATGGAAGATCTTCAAGATATTCAAAAACAACCGGGCATGAACAAGATCTAAACACAGGAATCACAGAACTTTCTTGGCAAAGAATTCTTGGAATGAGATTTGGATTTTCCTACATGAGAGGAGGATTAGGATCAGGATTGGATCTAGTGTATCATCTGGAAGCCAGTGTGTTGAATTATTCCCAAAAATCAAATTGACATTACAATCTTGTCAACCTCCTGAATTCTAAACTTATCATCCAAAAGTCTAGAATTATTTAATGTACTGGGGAAATTTGCAAGTCAGATGTTCAGTTTATAAAACTAAATCGGAGATTGACTGAAGCAGCATTCATCTACTTATGAACTCGCAAAGCAAGTGCAATTCGAAGGCTACCTGACTAACTTCAGGCTCCGTCTGTAGTTTATAAAGCAAAAAACATTAACAAACAAATAATTTTTTCTTCCCCAATATGGTCGCCACTATGTTAGTGCCTAAATCTACCTCAGGCTGAGAAAGGCAGGTCTAGGGTAACATCAAACCACGCTTAACCTGGTAGCTAGCCCTACTAGGTTGGGAGAGGGCTCTCTCCTTGTCAATCTCAGGAAAATATAGCAAATGAGGCTTGAGATGACTGATGTAAAGAATAATTTTAGGCTAGGTATATGATCAAAGGAGTTTGATTGAATTTTATGTTGGTTTGCTGGATCAAATGTAAAGGGCAGTTTTGGGTCTAGGGAATGGACTTATTCTTGCAGAGGTTTTTGTGGGGCGAGGTAGGCAAATGCTTTAGTACTTTGAATTAAGTGAAATGGAGAGTCTTAAGGCTGGTGAAAAGTTGTACAAGCCATGAAAATGTCATGAGTCCTCTGCAAACAGTAGAAAACATGAAAAGCTAAACAAACCCTAAGGTAGAGCACTACAACATCAATGATTTCCACCTTTATACTTGATTCATTTAGTTAAGCTGAAAAAGAGAGAGAGAGAATGGCACACATAAACACATGATAACTTGAATTACAGAAGGATAAACAACACTAAATCACCTTGCCACAAGAATCACACAAAATGCTACCAGCCCTAGTCTATTTCCTTGCCAAACTACAGAGATGAATGTACAATGATGCTCAAAGCTTTCACATGAGTCCAACCTTAGAAAATGACTGAAAAACACATGATATAGGCCTCCAAACCACCTGTGCTATCCATCAGGGGTCAAATCCATGAGAGGATGGGTGGTTTCAACCATATCTAAACTAGGAACACAAAAATAGGCAGTGGAACAACTTGCCTCTAAAACCTAGGAAACTGATTCATTCAACTCCAAACCACCTACAACTGATGTATCTACCTTATCAAGTCAATTTTTATCATTTTTACATCATATTACATCAATTTACATCATTCTATCTCATGAATTTGACCATAAGAGAGAAAAAGTCAAACTAGAAGAAAACTAGGCAAAAAACAGAGTTTTTTTAGCAAAATTGGCACTTTTTCATCCTGTGCGTAGCGCCACTTTTTTTGTGCATAGCAATTTTTCCCAGCTGCATTTGGAGGTCTTCCCCTTCACCAAATTTTCCCCAAGTAGGCTTGTTAGAAATTTCTACCTGTCTACTTTCTAGGACAAGTGGAATTTTTTAATTTGGTGCCCATTTGCCCCTCCAAAAATAAGTTCTCCCAACACTGCTCCCTATGTGGCCAAAAAGTGGTAGAGAGGGCATTTTTGAGGTGTTTTTGGCCCTTTTGGTGACCCAAAACTTGTTCAATTTGCCTATTAATTTCTCGGCATGCATAATTTTTCATGAGGAATCCAAAAATGCAAAGTTTTCCTCCAGAGGAGGTCCCAATCAAAAGCGAGCGCGAGGTGGCGCTACGCACCTGCCAGAAAAACCTGTTTTTTCCTTGAAAAATTCAAAATTGTCAAAACATTTGCCAAATTTCTTGAAATTTGGCATGAGTGATCTACATCTAGTACTATGCTGGGCCAAGGAAGCTTCAGCCAAGATCTTGAGCTTATCTTGCTCTTTCTTGCTCCTCAAAGTCTTCCTCAACTAGGCTTTTAGGCACCTTATCCTAGTTTTGTAAATTATGTTTCGTGCCAAATAGTGATAAGCCATATTCCTCAACATATTTTTCTCCTTGTTGGCCTTTTCAAGCAGCTTCTCCAAGTGCATATTTTCCCTCTCTAGCCAATATTCCCGGTCAGCATCAATCTCTTGCTCGAGAGCTGTCAATTTGACTTTCTTTATTTTTGCTGCTTGCTTGTTTTCCCTTATGGGTTGCAGCTTCATGATTGTCTGCTTATCCTCCAACTACTTGTTTCGTTGCTCAAGGTAATTGATGATCCACTTAGCCCTTTCAAGGTTAAGAGCTAAGGCATGGATGTTGGCTTCTTGTTCTTTAATGATCTCCTTGAGTCTTGAGCTTTGGGAGCCCAAATCAGTATCCTCATCCTGAATCAAAATAAAATCTCTCTCTTGACCTTTAGAAGGCCCTTCCTCATGCAATGGTTGCTTCCCTTTATCCTGTAACTACTCTGTTGAAGAACAAGGCAAAGCCCCTTTCACCCCAGGTGAAGATAGCATTTGCATGTTGTCTGGTGAAGGAAATGAGACCCCTTCCACCCCTGGTGGAGATAGTACTCGTTTTGCAGCTGCAAATAACCTTATTGTCCCCTTTTCATAAGTGACAAATGCTGGCACACCTGTAGTTTGAATCTTTTCAGTCTCATGAACCTCTGGTTGATTTGAAGGCCCTCCTTCTTCTTGAAACACTGATGGGGTCACTTGAGGGCTTTTGAAAACCTCATGTGAAATGAAATTAACCCATGAAACATTCAACAAACTTAGCTGATGCAAAATAACAATCTTGATCAATGAAAAATGATAAATGTTGTTGAACTGTTGATGAAGAGGTTTTCTTTCCACCAATGTAACCATTTTCTCAATGTTTCTGCATATGAAATAGGGGAAGTTCATCATTCTCACTCTAGTGAAATGCATCAATAATCTAACACGATAAGTGTACAAGTGAGAAAATCTCCCTTCACAGCTGAAGTATTTGATAATGAGCTTCATGAGTGGAGCATAAGTGTCCTGTAGGTGTTTGAAAGCTAAGAGCCTACTGATTTTCTTTTGATAACTAGCCTTGATATAAGGCTCATTGTTGGAGAGGTAAATCCCCTCTATGGATAGAGGCGATCCCTACTAGCCCAGAACGGGTCTAGCAACAATCAATCAATGCTACTCTACAAGTTCCTAATTGCAATTAACAAGTGGGTAATGAACACCTACTTGGATTCCAGCGCTATTTGTTTGATAAAGAGATGTCGCTCTCACTCCTTCGCTCTGGTCGGTCACAATCCTCCACTATCCTCGTGGATGGACACCTACACATGCAAAGAGAGAACAAACACAAGCGTGAAATCTAGTAAAAGCAATTATACATCAGTCAGAAAGGATGTAATTCACATTAACCATCATAAGAAAAATGAGAATGGAACCATAACAGTAGTCATATATCTTTTATTAATCAAAAACAGAGAAAGGTACAACCAATGTTCTGACGCTGAGTCCTTCTCAAGAGGGTCTAGCCAGAAAGTCTCATAAGCATTCACCCTTAGAGGTAGATCTCTCAAGACAAACAACTCTCTCTCTCACACAAGGCAACAAACTTCATAACCTTCCTTAAGCTCTCTAGCAATCCACACTTAACACACCAAATGCCTATTAAGAGCAACACTAAAGCACTATGAATTCCTCTATGTCAAAGTTTGTATGTCAAAAACTAGCTGCTCATGGCAATGGTGGAGGCTTATATAGGAGAAGGAGTCTCCTTGAATAGTGAAAGGATGAGCTTATCTCCAAGAAAGGTGGCTCATAAGACGAACAGACCTGCCATAGAAGGGAGGGCGACCTTTACAAAGCCAACAACCAGGTCTGGAGTCATCTGGAAGGCTGGCTGTTAGAACAAACTCGCCCAAACAGGATCAGCGCGAGTGCATAACTGGACTGGCGTGCTGACATCTCATCTCAATGATAGAAGAGGTCTGGTCAGCGCGGCTCAATACAAGCGGAGGGTGCGCTGGCTATGAAATTCGATCAGCGCGGGAAACCCGTGTGCTTCCGCGCTGGCAGCGCACCAATTGCACTATCATCCACCAGTCAGCGTGGTTATTTCAATAACAGTCGCGATGATCCAATAAACTTAGGCAAAGAGGGCTTTTTGGCCATTTCAGAGAGCATGCGCATGATGGATTTGATTTCATGACACAGTAGGGAGACTGACAAGGAGACAGTGACAAATTACTGTGTAACAGATGCCCCCTAAAGCATGAAGCCCGAGAGAGTGGGAGGGGTGAAATGCTTTACAAAACTGTTGAACCGGAACACCACCAGGAAGAACCTGCACGTAGATACAACCGATATTTTGATTACATGTAGTCGAGGCATGGGCGCAGCCATCCAAAATACATACAAAGAAGGTCTGTGGTATGGACGCAGCCACCCAGCTGAAGAGACCATGATGATAAAAGGTATGGTCGCAGCCATCCTAAAAGACTCAGGTATGGGCGCAACCTGGTCCGCAACAGACTAGAACCAGGGTCTTGCGCTCCATCCAAACCCGAACAAAGTACAAGTCCAAACATGTGAATACAGGAGTCGAAGTCGAACATGCTTGAACATTGTCTGATTACCAGTCAATATTGGGAACTGTTAACAGACCCGAGAGGTACCACCAGTAATGACAATGGCCCTCAAGGTACTATAGGTACAATCCACGGCGTGTGAATAAATGAGCCGGTGTCGAACACCCGTAGAATCATCCGATCGGAGGCCAATGATGAAAACCTCACGTCGAACACGAAGAACCTACCATTGAGGCATGTAGGCTCCAAGGTACCAGAAGGGAGTCTCTAGGTCACTTTCCTGGATAATGAGCTGAAGTCAACAGGAAGTGATCTTGATCGAAGGTGGGCCATAATGTTTCCCACATCATCGACGCGAGACGGAAAGAGACAATATGTTTTGTATGAAATATCAGAGGGAAGTTATACTTGCAGAGGCCAACTTCTCTTGAACATATCGGTGGCACAATGACAGATTTGGCAGTATTTGAGGTCAAGTGATCAGAGGTCATGACGATAGGACAATGAGCAGATGAATGGTCAAATAGGATAACCCAAACCCATGGAGGAAAATGTGAAATGAGATGAGATTTCCCCACCCAGACACGAATGCAAACAGTGCCATGTTCAAGAGCAACATATTGCCGATGACGACGATTATGGTTCCTTTATTCCCCCCACAATTTCTGGCGAGTACCCCGGTTATTTTTGGATGACAAGCTTGACGGGGATAGCATATGCTTGAAGAGCGTCATTTCGACGGAGCCCGATTTCATTAAAATTTTAACGAGTCTGACAAAGGAAGAACTCGACGTCTTTTCATGTTTAGAGAGTTTGAAAAGACAGCTGAAAAGAAAACTCCAGGGGGTGCTTTTTCGTAAATTTGTGTCTCTCGAGCCCGAAAAAGTATAAAACGATGCTCGAAAGAACCGCCCGATCATTACGACCGAGGAATACTTTTCGTAAATAGTGACTTCGACCCGAAAAAGTAAAAAAGCGGTCAAAAGTACGTCGTTTTAGAGCCGGTAACGAGTGCGAAACGACAAACACCCGGCAATCTTTTATAATTTAAACGGTCAAAAAAAGAGCTTTAAAAGCGACCGCCTCTCGTTCTTTTTGACGAGATGAAAGGAGGCTCGGCGATCTTTTCCCGTTTTATGTCGGAAAAGAGCTTAAAGGCGACATTTTTTGGGACCAAGTGTGTATAGACCCACCGTGACTTCACCAGTTCTGAGGACCTGCACAAGAAAACCACCTGAGTAAACCCGTTCGATATGTCGAAAAACATAATAAAACATGCATCAAGGCATAATATACTGACATCAAGATTAAATTCATGATAAAAGGTGACAAAACCCACTTTTATAAAGTTATCTAAGAACGTTTTACCATAAATAGGGGGGTGAAAAAATCATTTTTACGATTTTACCATTTGAGCTTTGGAGAACGTTGTAGAACTACAAAGTTGACGGAGCGAATTCTTCATCGTGCAGACGCCGTTCTTCCGACAGTTGATTCCAGGTAGGTCCCTCTTGCCTTGCGCTTAATTTTGAATCCTTTTTCAAGCATTTTCATCGTAGGATTTGGTCATTTGGCCAAATTGTTTGAGCGTAGGTGCGCTCTCGGTCAGCGCGGATTCGCCTATCGGGTCCGTGCTGACCGATTTTACCAGCACACACCACTTTTCGGGTCAGCACGGAAAACCCGTGTGCTTCCTCGCTGACCCAGAGAAAAATACACAGGGCTGCCATTTCCAGCGTGGCTGTTTTAGAAACAGTCGCGCTGGCGCCGTGAAAATCAATTTTTTAGAATTTAAATGGATAATCTTCAATGATGGCAACCTAATGCTCTTTGGGTGATCATGCAGGACACAATGGCCTTTGTGTGGCAAGAGAGGGCCCACGACAATGAAGATATGGCCGCTTTCGCTGATGCCGGATGCCGAAACGCAATGCGGGCATGCGGTTTGCTCAAATTATTTCTCACTCCACGCTTCAGGGCTCAACCAAACCTCTTAGAACTTTTGATCAGAGCCTGGAACCCAGTAGATGGGAAATTTACGATCCGAGGCCGTGACATAGAGTTTGACTCCTCGGACATCTATTTTTTGACTGGATTGTCTCGCCGAGGTGTGATGCCCATCCTGGAGGGGCAGCGACCTAGCAGTGAGATGCTTGATCAGCTGATGGCCCGTGTGTGCCCACAGGTGGTCAAGACACGGAGCGGGAATGCAAGCATTCCATCAGTGGGTGCTGGACCTAATGGCGACATAGTCCTTTGCACTATACTCTTCCTAGTGACGCGGGCAGCAGGTAGTCTGGCCAACCACAAGGCCTCAAAGGCCAACCTGTTACTAGCTCTCGAGTGCTTACAGCCCACAATCTTCAACTGGGCAGCAGCTGTGACCAACACCATGAAGAGACAATTGAGTAACTGCCGACGTGGAGAGTCGAAGCAGTTTGGCTACGGATCGCTCTTGCTTCCGCTCATGTTCGAGCGGGTGTCGGCCCTTCGGCTGCAGACCATGGTGGTAGATCCGCCTAACAGTCCATGGGAGACGAGGGCCACCAAATGGACCCGGGTCATGCCACGTGGAGGTGGCGGTCGCTCAGTGTCGTGGGGCGTCTTCTTCCGAGAGTGGCTAGATTGCCAGGTTATCTTCGTCGAGGACTGGCCATACACCGGTATCGACTTTCGTGGTGATCTCGACATGCCATTTCCTACGGGAGAGCATTGGGACGATGGAGGTAAACACTTGATATCTTTTTTATTTTTCATTTTTGTAATTTTTTTGAATTTTTTTCATGTACATGTCCTAATAAATGCTATGCTGTGCAGATGTGGGACCTGTGAGACCCCTTGGCCTGGCCCCAGAGGCACGGAGAAAGGGGCAAGGCGCTGCCATCTTGGGCTTGGCTCCTGCAGCAGGCGACCAGACAGAGACCGTGGTACACAACCTTGAGGGCTTGCTGGCAGGAGTCCCAGACTACCAGGGGATCAAGGAGGTCCCCCTAGCTGCACAGATTCATACAGTGGGTGTGGAACCTAGGATGCACCGCCTTTTGAGGCGGGTGGCACGAGCAGTGGCATGCTACAGAGAGCATAACCCACCACAGTAGACGCCTAGGTTTTATTTTCCACTATTATTTTTGAGAGACATATGTCTCAGATGTATTGAGGACATCAGCTCTACTTTAGACATGTACATTTATTTTTTGAGTGCCTTAGTGCGCCGCACGATATATATATATATATATACCGATTTTGGATGGATCTTTTTACATGTGATGATGTTTTTATATGCTATGCAAATGTCTAATACACATGTGATCTAATGTATCAGTTGCACAACATGCGATCCATGTATTTTTATATTTTTGGCAAGCTTAAAAGCACACACACATGCCAACTATGCTTGGAAACGAATTTATTTTCATATGCTTATGTTTATTCCTAGATGGATCTTTTCTCCACGTAATGATGCGTTTTATATGCTATGCGACTGTTCGACACACATGTAATCTGATGTATCTACTGCATAACAAACGACCCATTGGAATGTATTCACACACACGCATATATTTTATTTTTACAAAAGCTTGAAAACACACATGAGAATCACATATGCAAAATATGCTTTATGAGAAATGAAATGGGCATGCCCCCCAGCATCGTGTCTCAATTCGAGGTACATGCCCCCCAAGCTTGAGTCCATTGAAAATGGGTTGAAGGTTGACATAATGATAATGCACTCGAAATGCACGAGCTCATGTTTCATTGTTTTAACAAGGTTGACATAATGGTTATGAACTATCCTCGGATACAAGCCGTTTCATTATTTTAACGAGGTTGATACATTAGCAAAAATATCCTCGAGACTCCTTGTTTCATTTTTTAGGGAGCTTGGCACAAAATCAGGAACTATGCTCCGTCGGGACTTCATCATAATGAACAGGAAGTCGGGGCTTCCAAGAGTGGCACTCCCAATGGGAGGTCAATGTCTCGGAAGTCAGGACCCAATGCCCCCAGGACACTATGCACGATGGCGGCATTGCTGGATATAGTAGGCATGGGAGAAGTGGCCACGTAGTTGATTTGGGGTGAGACAGATGCAACTAGTGGATGAGAACCAAGAGGGAAGGATAATGGTGCCGGAGGGGCTCGGGGACGAGCGAACAATAATTGGTCGATCGTCACCATTCTTCCGTCGTGTGGAAAGCAAACCACACGGAAAAGTGAAGAAACAAGGGCTCCCATGGCATACACATAGTCACGACCAAGGAGAAGACTGAAGTCTAAAGGTCCTTGGGTAACCGAGACGTCTATATAGACAGTCTTGCCCCCCAAAGTGATAGGGAACTTTGGAAGGATCCCTAATGGTTGACTCGTTCCTCCATCGAAAGCGGTGAGATTCGGTGCAACAGGTACAAGCGATGGGGAACCCAAAGCTCGCCAAGTAGTAACGGGCATAAGACTAACCGATGCCCCCTCATCTAGCACAGTGCCAGGCAGCGCCATATGAGAAGCATAGGCAGTGACCCAGAAAGGCACATGGGATGGAAGGGGAGGGGTAGTCAAACGGCTCCAATCAAAGGACACGACCGAACTACTAGGTGGGGGAACCACATGGTTGCCCCCCTGCTCGGGAGGGACCGAATCGCAATTCTCCGGAGAGTCTGGGATGGGAAAACCATCATTGAGCTCAGGAGAATCCGATGAGACGAGAAGAACATGGGAATTTGACTCTTCCGAAACAGAGTGGACGACACTCTGTCCGACCAATGGTTGGTCTGGAACAGGCTGGGCACAGCCAGGTTCGGGAAGAGTGGCCTGGACAAGAGGAGAATGTGAAACAATCTCATTGTCAGGAGGCGAGTGATCTGCAGCTGCAGAAAGGCGTTGATATCCAACGGGGAGTTGGAGCGGGGGAGGCTGAGAGACTTTCCAAAAGAGTGGAGGCTTTATCCATGAGTGGACAAAGGTGAAGGGGATGATTTCCTTCACAAAGTCTGCAAGGGATTCGAATCTTCCCATTTCCCTTACCATTCCCAACTAATGAGGGAACATCACCTTGAGCTTTAGCAGATGATGAGGGGAGGGCTGAATCACGAGACCACTCGTCTAAGATCCTGGGAATACCAGGACAATCACGAAGAAGGTGGTTCTCCTTGCATAACCGACACGGAAACTTAACCTTCCGCGGGAGGGCGGAAGGAGGCCCGACTTCAGGTGCACTTACGGGAACAGTCGTACTTGTAACCTCTCTCTTGGGAGACTTCTTCTTCTTGGTCTTCTTCTTCTTCTTCTTAGCCACCTGGTTATTCGAATCGAAACTTTCACCAGGCGAAGTACAAGAAGGGGACATAGAAGTAGGCGTCAAAGGAGAGAGGTCCACCTTAGGTTCAACATGATGCTGTGCAGGTGGAGGGACTGATGGAGTATCAGCCGGCACAGTAGGGACCAAAGAGGTTGAAAACAACTAAACAGGCAACCCGACAGTTAACCCTGGAAGGGATAATGTCGCCATATAAGGAGCATCGACATTCCCAAGAGGAGGGAAATGGCTACGATTTCCGTCAGGAGGGGAATTTGGGTTGGTGAACCATGGAAAAGTTGCCATAGCAAAAGAGACCTACTCAAGCTAACGCACACAAGATCTAACCAGGTAATGTTATCGTGGCAAAATAAATTTTAAGACACAGGAACTGAACTTGACCTTTTCATGTTTCAAGAGTCGAGAAAAGGATGAAAAGATGACTCTATCTCCTTCGAATGTTTAATGAGCACGAAGTGACAAGA
>APFE031474208.1:0-11030 GCA_000404065.3 Pinus taeda
TTTTAATTTTCAGGTTATAAGTTATAAAACGCTTATGGATTTGCTCAATCTTTCTCCATGATTCTCTAGAGATGCTGCAACCCCAAACCTCACAGCCATATAAGATAACAGGAGTGACTAAAGTTTCAAAGAGGAACTTCTTTTCATCCCACATTACGAGGTTTGCTATTTTACAATTATGTTCAAGACCAAAATAAGCTTTCCACCTCCCATTAATCATTTCCTCAATGCTATGGTTCTAGTTGAGCTTGTGATGAATATCAATTCCTAGGTACTTGTAAGAATACACTTCCTCCAAGTTATTATCGTCATACATAAAATTAGCGTAAGTGTCCTTCTTGGATTTGATAATCATAACTTTTGTTTTGTTAGTGTTAACAGTCATACCCATGGTAGAGTAGAAATCCTTAAGAAGTTTGAGTTGTTTATCAAGATCAAATGGACACCTTCTGAAAAGAACACTATCATTAGCACAGAGAAGAAGGATGACGACTATCCCAGCTAAGATCATGCCATCACATCCTGCTTCAGTTGAAAATAATTAATATTATTTTTTATTAATGGAGAAATGGTTACATAAGTTGTAACGTATCTCCTTAGTTTAGGATTTGTTCCTAGAGTTTAGGAGTTTGGTTGCAACTTCCTGATTTCCTTATTGTACTTAATGATGTAATTACTCATTTGATGAATAGTAGACTGAATGGAGAGAGTTCTCTTTGTTTGAGTGTAGTCTCCAGGTGCAGTACTCACCTGTGAGATGTAACTCCTTCTTTTTCAATTCATGTTTGATTTTTATCTTGGTATCAGAGCTCAGAGTAGGGATACCTTACTTTTTTTTTAGGATGCATCATTGATTACATAGAAGCATGTGTATATAGAAGCATTTGTAGAATCAGGTGGAGTGCAGTAACACTTGTAGCACAGGTCTTAGATGACTAGTCATCTATGAGCGCAAGAAAGGGTTGGCGCAGTTTTGATGGGAACAGTCATGCCATTTTTTAGCAGAACAAAGGGTTGGCGCGGTTTTTTAAGGAACAATCATGCCACTTGGCACAATTTTGAGAGGGATAGTCGCGTCGACGCACTAGAAATCGCTATTGACGCGGAAAATCAAGCCTTAAGTGTGCCAATTTCATGCCTTGCGTCGATTTTGTTTCTGGCATGGGTCTTTCGCTGTCGAGAAGCGCCAACCTCTTTCTCTTTGGAAGATTTGCAAATTTTTCTTTTTTTTGTAGATCGACATTGCCCGATGGTGGCCTTGCTCGGTGGTGGCACTTTGAAGCTTTAGATCTGCTCGGTGGCAGCAGATCGGATTTGCCCGGTGGTGGCGCATTGGAGTTCTTGATCTGTTCGGTGGTAGCAGATCGGACTTGCCCGGTGGTGGTGCATTGGAGTTCCTGATCTGTTTGGTGGCAGTAGATCGGACTTGCCCGGTGGTGGCACATTGGAGTTCCTGATAGGTTCAGTGGCAGCACATCGGACTTGCCCGATGGTGGCTCATTGAAGGTACAAATTTTTTTTCCAGCAAAACAGAGGTTCAGATTTGGTATATGGTGTTTTTTTGTGACCTAAAAGTGTTCAGTTGGATAGACTTATTCATCGGAGGATCAAAAATTTTCTCAGTCCAATATGAATAATAGTATAGAATCGTACCTCCACGAGTCTGGCAAATTCGATGGATCAAATTTCACCAACTGGAAATTCAAGATGCAGACTTTACTTGAAAGTGTAAATGCGTGGTCGATTGTTATAGGAAATGAGCTGAGACCAGGATTAGCTGCACAAGAGCAAGATTGGGATAAAAGGGAGACAAAAGCGAAGGTCATATTGAAGATGTCCATCAAGGATAATGTTATCCCACATATTAGAGACTGTAAATAGGCCATTGACATTTGGACGACGCTCAAAAACCTATACAAGACGCAGAATATAAACCGTGTCTTGTCACTCAAAGGCAAGCTGTTTGCATTGAAGATGGAGGAGAATGAGTCCGTTGCTGGATTCATTGCTAGAGTCAAAGACCTGCAGGACAGATTGGGAGATATCGGAGAGAAAGTGTTCGATTCATATCTGGTCACAATCACATTGAATGGAATGACTAATGAATACCAGGTGTTCATCTCAGGGTTGTCAACAAGGGAGAAAGCCCCTGCGTTTAAAGAGTTGACAGGGATTCTGCTACAGGAAGAAGAGAGACGACAAAATTTGAAATCAAAGAGCAATGACCTTGCTCTGATGGCAAAAAGGAGACAGTATAGAGGGAAGCAGCATCAGCAACCACAGCAGCAGCAGTAGAAAGGTGCCAACACATTTCAGAAGAGACCGTTTAAAGGTATGTCTGCTAATAATTTTCCCATCAAGAAATGCTTTTACTGTGGAAAACCTGGTCATCAGATTAAAGATTGTTATAAGAGGTAGGCAGACGAAGGAAGAAACAAACAGAGAAAACATAAGGGTTCCTTTGTTGAGGAAGAAGAGGACCATATCCACGAACTTCGACTATTTATAGTCAATTGTGCTCTTTCAGCTTCAAAGGGAGATGAGGACGACATATGGTATGTCGATTCTGGCACATCCTCACATATGACTGGTAAGAAGGAATGGTCTGAATTTCTTGAAGAAACTTCATGTGGGTCGAAAATCTATTTAGGAGATGACAGTGGATATGAGATCAAAGGATATGGTGACATTCCTGTAAAGTTACCTAGTGGTGACATTAGACATCTTAAAAATGTATTGTGTGTTCCAGGAATTAAGAAAAATTTGGTCTCTGTCTCAATGATTACTAATCAAGACATGCAAGTTCAATTCTTTAAGACTAACTGTGTCATTAAGGATAGCCAGATGGAAACATTTGCAACAGGAGTGCGCATGGGGAACTTGTAGAGACTAGATGTGAAGAGTATGCCACAGCAAGCAATGGTTGCAGCTGGATTGACAGTTGAAGATCTCTGGCATCAGAGATTCGGCCATCTTAATCTGCAAGACCTCATCCTACTTCAGAGAAAAGGTATGGTTGACGGACTCCCTGTTTTCCATAATATTAAGCTGGATTGTGATGGATGTGCATTAGGGAAAATGCATAGAGAAGAGTTCCCTTTGCATGTTAATAGAAAGGAAAGAGATATTTTAGAACTGGTGCACGTATGCAAACTAGGTCATTAGGAGGAGCATACTACTTTATCTTATTTACAGATGATTGCACTAGATTTTCATGGATATACTTTCTGAGTAAAAAGAGTCAAGACTTTTAGTATTTTAAAGAGTTTAAATCCATGGTAGAAAACTAGACAGGAAAAAGGATAAAAATTCTCCGCTCAGATCAAGGGGGAGAATACAGGTTGTGAGAGTTCATGGATTTCTACAAGCAACATGGGATTGTGCAACTGTTTACAGTGCCCCACACTCCACAGTAGAATGGAGTGGTAGAATGGAAGAACAAAACTCTTATGGAGTGCACAAGGAGCATGCTTCAAGGTAAGGGTCTATCAAATGGTCTTTGGGTAGAAGCTATTAACAATACTGTGTATTTAAAGAATAGGAGTCCTACTAGATGTTTAGGCTTCAAAACCCCTTTTGAAGCATTGTTTGGATTCAAACCAGCAATGAGTCACTTAAGAATATTTGGATCAAAAGCTTATGCTCATATACCTAAGGCAAATAGGAAGAAGTTAGATCCCAAAGCCCTAAAATGTATATTTGTTGGATATGGCACTTAGTTCAAGGCATATAAGTTATATAATCTTGTGACTCACAAGGTTTTTGTAAGAAGAGATGTTATATTTCATGAACAGGTTCAAGAAGAAAAGGATGACTCTAACAGTGATTGCTACATTCCATTGCTATTGGAAGAAAACAGTGAGGAAGATCGAGAGCAGGAGTAGAAACAAGAAGAAGAAGTAACAGATAATGTAATCAATAATGATGCAAGCCTAGAAAAGGCTGAAATAGACAGAGTTGAGGTAAGTCCCCTAACAAGGAGATCAGGTAGGAAGACTCGATTATCTTCTAGATTGAAAGACTATGCATTAATGACAGAGATTGTAAACATTGTAAAACCTGCAAATTATGAGGAAGCAAGTAAATCTGATGCATGGAGGGTTGCAATGTATGAGGAAATAGAGTCAATAAACATAAACCATACTTGGGATTTGGTTGAATTACCTGAAGGTAAAACCCCCATAGGATGCAAATGGTTGTATAAACCAAAAATAAATGCAAATGGGAGTATAGAGAAACTTAAAGCTAGACTGGTAGCAAAGGGTTACTCACACCAAGAGGGAATAGATTTAGATGACACCTTTGCTCCTGTAGCCAAATTAAACACCATTAGAATGCTAATTTTCTTAGCAACAAAACACAAATGGCAGCTACACCAGCTAGATGTTATCTCTGCATTTTTGAATGGTGACTTGAAGGAAGAAATTTATTTAGTATAGCCTAAAGGTTTTGTGAAAAATGGACATGAACATCTTATGTGTAAATTGAAAAAGGCACTTTATTGTTTAAAACAGGCACCCAGGTCGTGTTATGAGAAAATTGACTCATTGTTTGTACAACATGGCTTTTATAGGAGCTTGAATGATCCAAATCTGTATACCAAGTTTAATAAACAGAGGCAAATTATTTTTATTTCTTTGTATGTAGATGATATGATCATAATAGGGAATGCTAACAATCTGATCAAAGAAATCAAACAACAGATGTCACAAGTGTTTGAGATGAAAGATCTCGGAAACCTTCATTATTGCTTGGGATTGGAGGTATGGAAAGATTATGGACAAACTTTTCTTACTCAAGGGAAGTATGCGAGAAACTTGCTGGAAAGGTTCAGAATGGAGTAGTGCAGATCAACAGCAACACCATTACAGCAGAATTTAAAGTTGAGCAGTGATGATGGTACTAAAGAGGTGGATGCCACTATGTACAGACATCTAGTTGGTAGTTTTATATATCTGACTACAACCAGACCAGATTTGGCATATTCAGTTAATGTGTTGAGCCAGTTCATGTCGAATCCACTCGAAAGTCACTGGGTCGCAGCAAAAAGTGTGTTGAGGTATCTTAGTGGTAATAGTAATTATGGCATTTTGTACACTGACACTTCTGATGTTATTCTAGCAGGTTTTTCAGATTCCGATTGGGCAGGCAACTTGGATGATCAAAGATCTATCACAGGTTACGCATTCAGCATTGGATCTGGGGTCATAGCATGGAGCAGTATAAAGCAGAGCACTGTAGCTCTATCTTCATGTGAAACTGAGTACCAAGCATTGTGTGCAACCACATGTGAAGCTATCTGGTTGAGAAGACTTCTCAATGATGCAGGAGAAGAGCAGAAAGAATAAACTATTATCAAAACTGACAACCAGAGTACCATCAAGCTTGCATACAATCCAGTCTTTCATAAAAATACAAAGCACATCGATACTCAATTTCATTTTGTTCGAGAGAAACTACAGTCAAAAGAAATATGAGTTGAATATTGTAAAACTTGTGATAACATGGCTGATATTTTTACTAAGTCTCTTGGGTGTGTAAAGTTTAAATTGTTTAGAGGGATGTTAGGAGTTTAGGATAATCCTTTCTCCATTAAGGAGGGGAGTTGAAAATAATTAATATTATTTTGTATTAATAGAGAAATGGTTACATAAGTTGTAACGTATCTCCTTAGTTTAGGATTTGTTCCTAGAGTTTAGGAGTTTGGTTGCAACTTCCGGATTTCCTTATTGTACTTAATGATGTAATTACTCATTTGATGAATAGTAGAGTGAACGGAGAGAGTTCTCTTTGTTTGAGTGCAGTCTCCAGGTGTAGTACTCACCTGTGAGCTGTAACTCCTTTTTTTTCAATTCAAGTCTGATTTTTATCTACTTCCTCTAAATAGCCTTCGAGCTTATCGATGTAAATGTCAAATAGGGTAGGGGAGAGGGGCAACTTTGTTTAACTCCGTTGTTACACTTATTATCTTTTGACCACCCCTCATTGCTCTTTAGCTTGGCAATTACATTCTCATATAACCTTATAGCAACAACTCTCAACTCTAGAGGAACCTTTAGCTCTTCTAATATATTTCGAAGGTTGTATCTAGGCACTTTATCATCTACACTAATTAATCTACATAACAGAGCTTAACTTGACAATTTTAAATTAATTAGCATAACTTAATTTTAATCATTTTAACTATTTGAAAATTGATTAAAAAAAAAAAAACAAACAAACAAAACCAAAAAACAAACAAACAAACAAACTAGTTTTAAATTAATTAACTATAAAGTTTCATTGAAAAACATTTTATTTTTTTTGCAAAATTTCAAATAAATAATTAAAGTGAACTTATCTTCCCCTTTAAATATTTATAAAATATAAAATAGCAATTTTTATAAAATATAATTTTATGATATATACAAAAAAGGCACAGTATTCCAATATCAATTCAAAAGTCCTTATTATCAGTCACAAATTCATTTCAACTATAAATTTTTAAAAACTATTGGAGTGTTTAAAAATTTTTATATTGGAAATAGATTCAACACTATCGAGAACTTTTGGGCATCCAAAATCTTAAAATTTAATAATTATAATTCAAAATTTCAATAATTTCTACCAAACTTTATCATAATCTTTCCAAATTTCCTTTATTTTACTAACAGTGGGTGTGTTCTTTATACAGAACTAACTAATATCTCATTCATGAAAATCCCATCAATGTGGGTCTGGATATTCATAGCTTTCTCATCAAACTAGGTTTGGAATTTTAGGAGAGCATAATCTTAAATCCTATCAAATAGGTGGCGAATATCATGAGAGCCACTATCTTCGTGTTTGAAGTGGAGTCCTCTATTTTTGGAGTCCAATGGTACCTGCAATCGATATTTCATTTTTTTAAATGACTCTTCAACTATAAGCCTTTAAAGAGAATTATGGCCATAATAGGCTAAAATTACAGTCGTGCCTCCAGTCGCCAACATGTGACGCTGGAGCATCCAAGTGCCTTAATGAAAGAAAAACTAGAGAAAGAGGACCAGTGGACAACCACATGGACAAACAGGCCAACCATCAACCGAATTTAGTTAGTAAACTAATTTTAGTTAAAAATTCAGTTAAAACTGAATGTATGTATAATAAGATATTAAGAATTCATTAGTGAATGAAGAAACAGGAAAAAGAACTGCGCGTATGAGAGGGGGAAAAATGCAATTGCTGGGAATCCTTGATTAAGGTTGAGATGCCTTAAATTGTAATCGACTCTGTAAATAATAGAAATGTGTCATTGTGGATTTATGTCTGTGTATTTTTTATTTTATTTGTCAAACTCTTTCAGCGATTTTTTGTGGATTTATGTCTATGTATTTTTTATTTTATTTGTCAAGCTCTTTTGGCGATTTTTGTGATTGACATCGAGGATGCGGCCATGGAGACGGCCAAGTGGCTGTATTGACCGAACATGCGAGATGGCCTTCTACACATAGGAATTAGAAGGGACTCGGGAGGCCTCTAATAAATTGCAGGCCTTGGGGGTTCCCTTTCTTAGGCGTCCGGATTACTACGCGCAGATGGTGAAGAGTGATTCCCACATACGCATTGGAACTGAAGTTTACGCAGATGCTGAAGAAGGTGCCTTGAAGGATTCCAATGATAAGAAACAAGAAATTGCCAATGAGGAGATTGAGGCTCTTGCTAATGCCAAAGAAATCTTTTCCTTTTTGAAGGATTTCAGCCAAGGACAAGGCCGTGGTGGAGGATTTCGTTCCACTAGTTGCCAAGCCTCGAGAGGATTTATTGGGGAAATGGGATTTTGGTTAAGCCCAAAATCTGTCCCCATCAACATGGCAACTTTTAGAAACATGCCAGGAAAATGAAGAGGTTACAGGCAGGTCTATGCGCCTGATATTACTACTTTCCGATTATTCTTATCTCTCGTCACAATTTTACTATCAATTAATTGGGAAAATTTCTTTAAAGTTGAGAAATTTATTAATTGTTATCTGTATCAATAATCTATAATTTTCATTGTGACTTAATTTTGTTATTTTATTTAAAATAACTGTATTTAAATTTTGGACGTTTTAAAAAAATAGTAAATTACTTTTTTGTTTGGTTGATTAGGTTATGTGAGATTTGTGATTACTGGCACATTTAACCTATGATTTGAGTAATCACAATAAGGGACAATTAAGCCATCAAAATCATCCTACCAGATCTAGGCCACAATAACCGTTAGCATGGCTAGATTTTTACATTTTTACCCACATATTTTTCAATCAATGAAATTTATACCAGGAAGTGCCTTAACAAAAAACCCCATAAACACCCTATGGGAAAAAATAGTAAATTATTAATAAAAAAATAAATTAGTATTTATTTTTTTATTTTGTTAATTCTTAATCAATACAAATATAGCTATCTACATTAGTTTTAGTATAATTAACAATTTTCAATAAATATAATATCATTCTTGTATTGAAAGAAATTATTAAATTCTATTTTATATTCTTTCACAAAGCTAGATAATTTATGTCAACATCCAAACACCATATTGTTAAGTAACCATACATATATGAGGAGTTCATAAGATTTAAAAAACAAAATAAAATATCCTTTGCTCGGATCCTTAATGATATATTAAATTTAAAATTTAAGTGAAAATTCCTATATCCACTTATATCATAAAAAATTATGGAAGGAGTTATTTTAAAAATTTGAAGTAATAACCAAACGAGAATTAAACCTTCGTCATATAACCATCATCGGACGTTAACCATCATCATCATCATCATCATATGTATATGTATTTTTCTTTAATAAAAATAATATAAATTATGATATAATTTAATGTAATGAATCTGATTCAATTTTGTATTATTTTTTAAAATATAAATTTACATTAAAAAATAAATAAAAAATCATTTATTATTCAAAAATATTTTGAAATTATATGCATTGGTTTATATTATATTTTTTTACTCTAAATAAAATTAATTATATTATTTTTCCCAACTATATATATATTTAATTCTTCTTAATGCGGTTGTGATAAAGGAAGAGCCGGGTACGTAGAAGTCACGTTGAGGATGGAGAATGAGTGGGCTTCGATTGATATGTGGTATGAACTGGTTGAATAACAAATCCACTAAAAATGATTGATATGTGGTATCAATTCACTCCTATATCACGTGACACCCACGGCCGCCGTTGGTTTTTGTCGCACGAGAGAGAAAACACGTGAGCCTTGTGTTCTTGTCTATATATACACGTCGGCTGTAAAGCCGTGTAATTCGTGTTGAGGATGGAGGAGGATTGGGCATCCATTGGTGTGGTATCGCATCTATAGAAATGGGTGAATAAATTTATTTTTTTAAATTTAAAGAAAAGTTGTCGGATGACAAAGAGTTAGGGGAAAAATGAAGCTAAGGTATTAAAAGGAGGTGATCAACTTCACTCTTGTTAACTAAATTTATCCTTTTGCTTTGACTAGTGTTAGTAAGAAAATGAACATAGTGAAAATAATAACTAATTCTCATGAGCAACTTGGAGTTGGTCTAATCCCAAAACACCTTGAGATGAAAGAAATAGGGGAAAAATGAAGCTAAGGTATTAAAAGGAGGTGATCAACTTCACTCTTGTTAACTAAATTTATCCTTTTGCTTTGACTAGTGTTAGTAAGAAAATGAACATAGTGAAAATAATAACTAATTCTCATGAGCAACTTGGAGTTGGTCTAATCCCAAAACACCTTGAGATGAAAGAATCTATCAGCGTTACAATACTAAGAGGGTTGAAGATGAAAAACATTTTTTCTTGGATTGCTGAGCTTACTCACATCCCTTCTCATTTACAAAACATTTGCCAAGCTACCAATTTTCTTGACTTGTTAAGTCAACATAACTATAGTGACATAGGAATGTTTATTTCCCTTCTTTTTATCATAAAAATAAAATATAAATGAGTCTTAATTAATTAATATCTTACTTTCTTAAAATTAGATAGATAGCATTGATCTTATTGAACTTTAATCATCAATATTATTATCATCTTCATAAATTAATTATCGCATAATAATTTTCATAAAATTTTAAATGTTACAAAAATATTTACAAAATTAAAATAATAACTAAAAAATATTAAATCCCTTGAAATAAATATTATAGACTAATTATTACTTATTATTTTTATTTAGCAATATGATTTAATTAATTTAATTTTAAGTTATTTTAATAAAAAATTAAAATTAATAATGATAATGAGCCTTCACTCAATTTTCCTTTAGCAATAATGATATTGCAAACTAAAGATCCATTTCTCTCTCTTGCACTAAAATCTTTCTAACAAACGTGTGCATCCATATATACACGGAAGTCCTTATAAATGTACAACTCACATTGAAGATGGAGAACCAGTAGGCAATTCTTAAGAACAAATCACTAAACCAATTATTGGTGCTTGGATGATAAGATTTCGGTGCTGGGTGCCCTTTCGTAGGGCAGTTTTGTGGAGTCTACCGTTATGTATAGATATAAGGTCTCAAGGATTGCAGGGATTTGGTATTTCAAACAAAGTTATTATGCCATCCCATTCAAAACCATAGTTTAATATAAATATCAAGGTTATACTCATTCAGATATGATAAGGTTAATTTTCAACGTTAAAATATGATCATAAGTTTTAATGATTATAAGTAGATGTTATTATTTTTTTATTATTGTATTTTTTTAATTATGAGTATGGATAATTTCATAATTTGTGGAAGTGATTAGATTAGGTATAGAAATCAAGTTTATTTTTATTTGAGAATTTTGCAAGTCAAATATAACAATAACTTCTAGTTTACCAATGGTCAAGATGTGCTTATTCTTCTACCTTATTTCAATAAACTAATATAATTTTTTATTTTTAACTCTTAATTTATCATTTTCTTACATTCCTTACTTAAAACATATTTAAAATTACAAACATTTTAACCGTATCACATAACATTTTTTATATATAGTCATTATAATTGTATAACTCTATTTTATATTAATTATAAC